>ADNK01002810.1:42500-55553 GCA_000320545.1 Bigelowiella natans CCMP2755 | reverse complement strand
GTACAGACGGAAAGGTAGTTGTGTGTAACTTTATATATAATAAGTTAATATATATATATATATATATATATATATATTGATATATATTATATATTTATAATTGCATCCTCATTTCCTAGTACTGGACGACCTCTTTGAAGTCCTCTTCTAAAATGCCTTTGATATCAGCGATTGCGAGCCCATAAGTCTTGGACCCAGATGTCCGAACCTGAAGCACAAAGAAGATGATGAGAAAAGTGGTGCGTCGCGCGGCTGTGTGCGGAGAGGATCGACTTCGCAGGTGCGAATACGGCAGAAAGCACGCGCCTTCATCTGCATATTCAGCGCACTCATTGCGCGACTGACCGGCTGCACGTCGAGTCTTTTATGTCGGGCGAGGATAAACCTAGGAGGCCACACACAAACGTGCGCACACAGAAAGAGAGAAAGAGAGGAGAGAGAAAGAGTATAGTATGTATATTATTAATGCTAAAGAATCGATCTATATTAAGTCGTAATATGATAATTTCCATCTCCTCTCCATCTCTCTCTCCACCCCCCCCCCCCCCCCTTACCTAGCCACTGCCAGCACAGTCTCCAGTGTATCGACTGCCCTTCGTCTCCAAAACGGACATCTAATTCGGTCCTGATATGCATAGCAAAGCTATATTTTCAAGCATCCGCTAAAAAATCGTAACCTTCAACTACGAGATACAGTATCCAGATATAAGAGCACAACTGCAATCAAAATGCTGACCGCAGCTCGTTTCTTTACACACACACCATGGCTACCGACGAGTGCGTGCGTTTGATGGAAGAACCGAAAAAGTCACAAGGCATTCACTTTTCCCAAATCCTCAACACTCTATTGCGCTGGCGTTTTCGCATCATCATCGGCGCGTACGTGCTACAAACCTTGTTTTTGAACATCTTAATCCACGTTTCATCAAACCTACGTCCACGACAAAACAGGCCCATTGAGGCTTTTTGCATTCCGAAGGCGCTTTTGGGAAAGTCGATAGAAACAAGGGTCTCTCTCTCTCTCTCTCTCGCTCTCTCTCTCTCTCTCTCTCTCTCTCTCTCTCTCTCTCTCTCTCTCTCTCTCTCTCGCTCGCTCTCTATCTCTCTCGAAATAACCTCGCATTGCCGGTCATGTCGTCAAATCCCTAGAGAAGGGGGGGGAGAGCAATAGATCGATTAGAAGTCGCGGTTGTTG
The DNA here is from genome assembly GCA_000320545.1 of Bigelowiella natans CCMP2755. Taxonomy (NCBI): domain Eukaryota; phylum Cercozoa; class Chlorarachniophyceae; genus Bigelowiella; species Bigelowiella natans. The sequence continues at coordinate 54,358 of ADNK01002810.1, read as the reverse complement.
TATGCCTTCAATGGCGAAACATATGAACCTACCTCTCCGTAGTCCAATTCTGTTGCTCTTCGATTCGTTCGGCTTCGCAGTGCCAAGGGGCGATTTCTAGAAAGAGAAAAGAGTTTGTTACTAATTAGGCGTGTACGTAACGGCCAATAGCAATTTTGTTAAGGAGAGCGCCATCGAACCTTCTTCGATAAATAGCGTTGGACCCAATGCTATGCGAGGGAGCATGTGTAAGGGAGTTCCGCGAGGAGGCACGCATCGGAGCCAATCGCCCAAGCTTTGCTTCTGAAAAGGGGCGAGGAGGTGAGGCATGAGCGGACAATCATACCCTACTCATTTACGTCGCATGTACGATGTCATAACCGGATGAGGGCGAGAGGAGCAGAACCATACAGACGTAGAAAACCACACATCTCCCCTCCATGGATGGCATTCTCTTCAGCCCGGGATCCGCTCTCGGTTGGAATTAAATCGGTAGCGGCTCGGCCGCCATTTTCCCACAAGAGGAGGGTGGAGCCTGCGCAAGAGAAATGAGATTACGTAAATTATACCTTACGACAAAGAAATATTAGCTTGAATAGCAATAAATTGCCTAAATTTTCTCTAAAACAATAAATTTTGTTTTGATATTTTTATTTGAAAAGTACTATTTCTTTCAAAGGCGACAAAGCCAAAAGAATGTCGCAATAAAATTATTCAGAAAACACGATCTGGCTCCTTCGGTCTAACTTGCGCGACAAGCAAGCGGGGCTTCAGGAATCAGAACTTATCGATCACACATCTTCACACGGGAAATTAAAAACGGCCTGATCTTTATTATTAATTGTCTGAAAATTCGTATAACTAGTCAAAATTAGTCTGCATCAGAGCCCTTCAGAGTCGCTATTTAGAACTAGGGTCTGAGCACATATCGAAAAAATGCCCGTCGCTGTCCTCGTGGCCTTTGCACTCGGTCCTGCCCCATTTCCTTGCCCTACCCGTTGGGCTTTGGGCGTTTCAATTGAAAATCGAAAACCATCCGTAGACATTTACGCTCTTTCACTTGTTCAAATATTGCACGTTTTAAACACACATTGCCAAAGTTAACTCGAAACTTCATCTCAGTAGCCTCCGCGTCTGCCTCATATGGAGGGAGCCGTGCAAGCGTTCGCGCTACATCTACCTCGAGGGCACTGAGATCCTTCACGGCAATTCCCTCTCTGGTAACAGCTTCCATCATAAATTCCTGGCAGCACTTTCTCATCCATGTAAAACTTAAAACAGACCCGTGCGAAGTGCGGACATAACAGCCTCTCAAAGAGCTCCTCCTCCCAAGGCCGATCTGTATGTGCACAGATATGTTTACACTCAGCTTCTTTAACCTCTTCGAGAAGAAAGCCAACGCGAGTACAAAGGACGGCTATTTGATTGAATACTCACTCAGGTATCTGCCAGGGCTACCACACTCTCCCAGGACGAATTGAAGAGAATGGTACTTCAGCGCCGCCGTATGAATGCGTCAGATTTCCAGACTGGAAAAGAGAATAAAACAAAGCAAAAGAGAATCACCCCTTCTTCTCCAGAAACAAAACGGCACACTGAATTCCAACAAATCCCCCCCCCCCCCCCCTTTTTAACTGAAGGTTGGGTATAAGTCGATTGACGATTACGTTACCAGTGGAATGGTGGTTGGCCTCGGAACAGGCTCTACTGCAGCAATGGCCGTTGAGAGGTGCTGCTGCTGCTGCGCATTATAGCTCTAGTTCTCGAGTTAGGTTTAGCCAGTAGATTGCACCAGCCCAACGTGGCGGACAAAGATATTGGAAAACAATGGGATTTGAGTCTGTTTTGCATGAAAAAGGCTCGGCCAGCTGTGGAAGTCAGGCGAGATCAAAGATATTGTTGCAATTCCGACTTCTGAGAGGACCCGAGAACAGGTAGCTTCATTTTCATCATGCACTCACTTCTTCCACTCGTTCTCCACCCCCTCCCGCCAATCTAAACAAACAATCAATTACAGGCCGAGAGCTATGGCATTCCCCTTGCAACCCTAGATACCCACCCCGACCTTGACGTCGCCATTGACGGCGCAGATGAGGTTGAATACCTACTGGCTTTTGGCGAGCACGGCTGCTGCTGAAGTTCGCTATTTCCCAAGACTTCCATTTTCACATCAGTTCATATCGCTGCGCGCAGTCTAAAAGCAATGGGGAGGGAAAGGGTTGGAGAGAGAGAGGACAGTTTTCTCGAAAGAAAACACACACACACACACACACACGGAGACACACACATGCGTATATTATATATATATATATATATATATATATATATATATCCCGATCCAACACTATGGGGGCGAGAAGCGAAACTGCTTGTTTTGGGACGTTGTGTAGCCTTGGCGCGTGTCATCGAGTGAGATCTCTGCTGCGGCGAATCAATATTTACCAGACTAATCCCACTTCCACCATGCCTTCTCACCCCCCCCCCCCCCACCTCCCCTTTCCTCCCCTCGCCACCGCCGTAGGTTGACCCAGACCTCAACCTTGTGAAGGGAGGAGGCGGAGCTCTTCTCCGCGAAAAGATGGTGAGTTCTCGTAGCGCCGCACGCACCTAATGACAGCAATCACCCTTCCTTAGATTAGTCACAGAACGCCCCCTCGCACGAAGGCTCGCATAGCACAGCGCTCCTGAAGTAGCTTCGGAACTGCGGCTGTTCGATCGCTGATGACGCCGTTGTGTTGCTTGCTTTCTCTGTGCTCGGTGGTGGGGGCAGGTTGAGGCGCGCGCGAAGAAGTTCATCGTGATCGTCGACGAATCGAAGATGACGGATGCGCTAGGTCCTGGCTTTCCAGTGCCTGTGGAGGTAAGCTGCAGTTGGGAGAACTGATGGAAAGAAGATGCTGCTGCTCCCCGTTCTATTCAGGCGGGGGGATGGGGGGGGGGGGGGGGGGGAATAGGAGCCAGCGCCATCGTTGCATCAATGCCGCCGCGCTCGCTTGTGATTCTTTATATCTTCGTCATCACTACCACTTCTTCCTCTTCCTCATTGTTGGCGCCTCGGTGGGTTGTGTGGTTGGGCCTATAGATCACGCCATTCTGCCACGAGCATACTCGCAGGGCTATCGAGCAGCTTCCTGCGCTCCAAGGTGCGGGGGCTATAGCTGCGGATTGATGTTGATAGTAAAGGAGGGAGAGGGGAGGGTGGGGGGGGGACTGCAATTGCAAGAGGCTCGCTTATATATATATATGCTTTGAAACACACGTGCGCGCGCCGCGCGCGCACACACACACACACGTATATAAATATAAATAAATATGAATATATATATTCTATACACATACAGATTACTAAAAGTTAAAAAATGTTTTTGCTATGAAAGATATTTACTTTCATTGATTACATATATATATTTTCCCATCTCCCCCCCTCCCCCCCTTCCGGCCTCCCTCCTTCACTTCCACCTCTCAGGAGCCGCAAAGGCCGTGCTTCGCATGGGGTCATCCCAAAACAACCAACCTGATGGAGATAACATTGCGGTAGTAGCAATAGAAGTAGCTGTAGGAGGAGTAGTAGTAGTAAGTAGTAGTGGCATTAGCATTATTAGTATTGGCGGGTGTAATAGTAATAGCACTGTGTTTATTCTTACCCGCTCTGGGTCGCAAGGAAAGCAAGTTGCGGTTTACCTTTCGGCTTTATCTTCCGTGTGCAACGAACTGCCTACGAGAGCGTCGTTTGCGCGCCGGCCTCGCGCTGCTGCGTCTCCTTCTTATTCTTATTATCGTGCTACTCTTTCGGTACCATGTGTTTAGATCACGGACAATGGGAACTACATCGTCGATCTCTTCTTCGATAAACCGGTATGGGTAGGATAGTAATCAGTCGCTGGGCTTGCAGCTGCGAGCGTGCAGGGAAAAGATATTTAAAAAAGGGGAAACCAACAACACCGAGGTTTGGGAGGAGGAAGAGGGCTGAAGATAACGACGAAAACCAATACTCGCACCCACATATATACACGTGAATATATATATATATATATATATATATATATATGTGTGTGTGTGGGGGGGGGGGGGAGATGTGAGTATGTTTGCGTGTGTTTTGAGTGTGCATAATGTTAATGTTCTAGGTGCCTGATGCCCCAAAGCTTGCTCAGGAGCTCATTGACACAGTAAACCAACACAACAACAGATGTGCACACTACTTTTTGAAGAGCGAAAAAACACCTCGAACGCAAGTTTGGTACTTTATCCTAAAATCTCCGATTTACCCCCCCCTTCCGCCTCCATTTCTAGGTCGGCGTTGTGGAGCACGGGTTGTTCATTGGAATGACCGATGCTGTCATCATTGCAGGTGTGAATCATGGGGAAATCATTTCTGTGCGTGTGTATGTGTGGTGTGTGTTTGGGTGCGCTTTTGTGTGAGGATAAAGATTTTTTTTGAATGATAATCTAGTAAGCAAGCACTCATTAATGATTGCAACTATGACTGTTCAAGGACCGAACCGTGTAATGTACATTATGTAAATGCTCATTTTCACGCAAAATGATACATATACAGGTTCGGACGGAATCTCTGTGAAAGAGGCATAAAATATACAGACTAGCATATTACTCGGATAGGTCTTTAACTGGAGGAATAAGTGATGATATCTAGATGTATACCGAACACTGCTAGAGAGGATATTGCATTCATAGTTGAAGTGCGCACATATGTTTTCGCAGTGCATCTCTAGATCAGATTGTTTTCTCTAGTTCTTGTACATCTAGACATTGCTGGAGTGCATCATGGAATGATTGTTCAACAATGCTAGAATGAGTTGTAGCCAATAAGAAACGAGCATCGCCAGTTGAGTTATTTTGCTTCACTAGTACATCTGGACATGTCGAACGTCGCGCGAGCATGCCATTAGCTAGATAGACAGCTCTGAGCTAGACAGGCTAGCAGGATGAATTAGCTACAAGCGCAGTAGCTAGTGCGTGCTAGCACATCTAATGTCTAGAATGTCTACTGGCTAGCTAGCTAGCTAGCTAGCTAACTAAGTAGTCTGGATGTGCTTCAAACAATCTAGCTAGCTAGCTAGCTAGCAACGCTAGAACGCATGTGCGCTGTTTCTGGCTGAGGCATTGTGAGCACGCTAGCATGCTAGCATGGAATGCTAGAATGTTCTAGTTTAGTAGTGTGAGACACGCAAATGAATCAATGGATGTCTAGATCTACACACATCTAGCTAGCTAGACATTACTAGATGACAGGTCTAGCTAGCTAGAAATTGCCAACATTCATTCCTAGATGTAGGCAATTAAGCAATCATGCTAGCCTGCTAGCGTGTGAACAACGACAATCACATGCGTGCACTACTAGCTAGACTAGTAGACTAGACCAGTTAGATCTAGAGATGGAATCCATCATGCTAGCACATTGTGTGCTGACCAACAGCTTTGTTTGCCCACATTGTGCTAGTACATTCAACGTGCTGCTAGAAATTTTGCATCGCGAATGGTTCATGAAGTCTTCGTTTGAATTGAATGCCAATGCTAGTGTGAACAATTTGAAAGAAAGCAAAAATCTCCATTAGCCATGCTCCATGAATGCACGAAGAACGCAGCTAGTCCTTCCGAAAAATCTAGGATTCTAGAAGGTCAATGAAATGGATATGCAAGCTTATCAAAAATATCTTTCGATGTTCAGGATGAATTCTCTAAGCGACAGGAGTTATGTTTTTAGTGGTTCGCTCTTATCAGGCCTTTGAGATTCTTCATTAGCGTTATTGCACTGTAAAAACAGTGTAGAAAAAGTGAAATTTCAAATATCAATTTTATTTTAATGAAATGAACCTTATTCTCCAGCGATCGAATGCATGCACGGAGTCGTTCACTTTCCAATTGAAAGTCTTCGACATTTTCTTCCAACTTAGAAACTTCATCACGTAAGCCCTTGATAATGAGATCTTTACTCTTGATCGTAGCATCTCGAACATGGACAGCTTTCTCTAAATCCTTGATCACATTCTCCTTCAGCGTCGTTACCTCGTTTGTCAAAGCTTTATTCTTCAGTTCCATTTTTTCTGTTTCGGAATAAAGTCCCAAACCCTTGCACGTATTGCACGTATGAATGAAAGATTAAAGTGAGTGCAATTTAGCTTAAGCAGACAGAGTGGGAACACTACCTTGTCCGCCATCATTTTGATTAGAGAATGTAAACGTGCATTCTCCTCCTCCAGATTACGAAGCTGACAGCATACAGCAACAGTAAGCTGCCTTCAAATGAACTTAATTAACAACTTGCCGCTTAAACCATTGACGGATCTATATCCACTTTGCCTTTTTTATCAACACAGACTTCCTTACCTAATTAATTTAAGGTTTTGTTATGAAATAAAACATGTAATAACCTTAACTGCATCAAAATATGCATGATGACCAGCTCGGTCCTTTGAAGGTTCGTTCTCATCCATAGAATTAGTTCGGCGATGCGCACCCAGAGTCCCGCTTCTGCTCCTGTAGTCATAGGAGTTGGAGGCAAACAGCATGGCGTAAAGATGGAATTTGACCTGGACTCGGCAGACAATTTCGACTGCATGATGGTTGCGCTGCCCCAGCTGCTTTGTGTGTCGCCATTTTCTCCAGCGAAAGGACTGATGTAGTATAATGTCGCAGGTGCAAATATTAGGCTATTTTTAATAGACTTTGCATCCGCCTTTCGTGGACTGCGTCAACCAAAACTGCCACGTATCCGCCAAATACTCGGTCGATATTAGTCAACTGAACACTAGTGTGTCGTCAATCTATAATTCGAAAACTAAAACCATTGCACTTTGAAAATTCTTTCTGTTATGAGACTACGACAACCTAAAATACATGTAATGTATAATTTGTTGTCATAGGAAAAAAACGCGGTAAAGCACACTAAGTTTGGAATTGGTACAACATGACATACTTCCATCTTCCAACGCATTTTCTAACCCCTACCATTTTCGGAGAGGGCATCAACAAAGTACAAGAAAACTCACGTTTCCACAGTTTCCACGGGTATCGTTTCGTCCGTGTTACCAAGCAAGACCACAATACTGGAAGGAGATATGAATAATTTAAATGCGTTGACTGAGATTAGGAAAAATGGGCAAGTCTATTCAAATGTGAAACAGGTTCGCTCTCATCGAAACATAGTTAGCATGCAAGAACCTTCAAAATGTTATTTTCATGTAAATTTTTATTGAATTTCTGCGCATAGATTTGAAGATTTAAACTTTACTACTTGCATGTATCATCGTTTAAATTGGCTACTTGACAAATAAGTTTGGTTGGGGTTTTGGCAATTATCATGCCGCTATTTCCAGCGTTCGATGAGAACATAGTTGCATTAATCACCTTCGTTGATATACAGCTCCGGTCAGAATCGATTGAATTCAACTTTGATGCGTCTTCTGATGATCCTCCACCTCCACCGCCTCTACCTGAGTCCAACGTTGAAAGGCCCCCAGGGAGTTCCGTATCCTCATTTACCACTTTACAACCACTGACACCGAAGCCAACAAGACAAGTCTTCCGACCGCTTCAAGAAGCCCCAATTAGGTCAAGAAAAAAAAAATAAACATGATTAAAAAATAATTGTCAATATTATTGAAGGCCTCTACCACTAAGAGAACGTCTTCCCTTTCAGCTCATCAGCGAAACAGGTTCTTGCGAATGAATGAAGAACTCTCTTTGAAATATCGGAAGTTGCCAACAATTAAGACATCATAAATTATAAATTTTAGGGATGTTTACAGCGGATGGCAACTTAGTTGCTGGCAGTGGTGACATATCAAAAACGCGAGGAAATTTTACGAAGTATACATTATTTAAGAGGTTCACATTCAGATTATTAGTGAATTAGATATTCTTTTTATTTTACAAGGGTTAGAAGACTAGGAGTTCTAAGGAACAAAAAGCAGAAAGCTCGCAAGAAGATGATGACAAGTAGAAAACGATTGCGAGAGAAACAACATAAGAAATTCCGAAAAGCTGACCGAAGGAAAAATTCCGAATCCTCTTCGTCCTCTTCAACGAAACGGTTAATGTTTCTATAACATATGATATTTTATTGCTGAAACTGGTTCTTTTAGATCCGCTTCGTTCTCTCCCATCCCTACCTCCAAAACCACAAAGTCTAGAAATACAACATTCTCTCCTAGTGGAATCAAGTTTAGTAAACTGTCGGCCAAAGTACAATCGAATTTTAAAGGTATAATCTAACAACAAATTAATTTGAAATAAACTGACGAAAGAGTCTATTAATTTAGCCATTTCCTCATCGGAAGCTAGCAGTGATTATGAGGGCAGAGAGAGTTCAAAAAATGTAAACCGCTTTTTCTAGCTGTATTAATATTCATTCTATGACTTTCAAAATATCTTTTTCAGGACCTTAGTGACTCTACGTATGGTTCTAGCAGTGTATGTTTAGGTTAAAGCAATATTTTATGAAATTGAATAATAAAATCAATCAGTAAGACCCAGAACATAATCAGGTTCTGATTCTGAAGGAAGGCGCCGCATCATCGCAAGATGGAACAAAAGAAGACAAGGTCTGACATAAAATCTTACACCAGCAAACGTGTTACGAAGATATTTTTTTGTGCATTTAATTTCTTAAATCATTAATTTAGCGAAGGAGCAAAAACGCATCAACAGAAAGCGAAAATTATTAGCGCGGGCAATTAAGAAAGCGCGACCTCGACACCGTCCTAGCAAAAGATCGATATTAACAAAATTAGGAGCTGTTTAACAATGAGATATTTTAATCCCACTCGATTGAATAGGAGAAAACAGCAAAATAGATACAATTTATTTTTTAGTAGAGACTGGGCAACGTTTGTGATTACGTGTGTAATGTGGAAAGCTTTTAGCATGTGCTTGTTGATGCACAGACCCAGCAAATAACTGACACACATACTCTGCGCATCCTACAAACTGTGTAGTCTAGTAGTGTTTGCTGTACATATCACACATCGTGCGAATAGTGCAGTACAATTATGATCAGCGCTGTATTTGTTTGTCGCACATAGATAGCTAGCTAGCTAGCTAGCCTAGATGGGTGCAATCACTCAATGATGCGGAGGACACGCACTAGACTAGCTAGCTAGACAGCATTAGATCTACACGCATCTAGCTATGCCTAGCTAGCTAGCTAGCTATGCATGCACGTATTAGCATCGCAGGATTCGCTAGCTCGTCTGAACAAGGACATCTAAACAAACGCATTGCTTGGTTGTGACATTTTCAACGTTGTTCTTCCGCTTGCTGAATGGTTTCTTCTTCGTAGGCATCAGCAATTTCTTTGAGCCTCGGCTGCCACGTATTTCCCACACTGTACATCTGTCATAACACGTGCATTGTCATTTCGTGGAGGAAAGGTGGGCGGGGGAGGGGAAGAAAGACCGCCATGACAAAATAGTAAAAGTACTCTTAGGAGTCGCGGGCGATAGTCGTCGTAGGGGTCATCGAATTCGCCGCTATCTTCCAGCGCCTTAACCTATACGTACAATATCAACTCACAACCAACCCTATACATGAAGCTGACGACTGGTACGATGAATACGATAGCACTTTCATGTAACAACATCTACATACACACATGTTTTTAATGGATTTAGAACAACAGATAGACAGCTATCTCGAAAGTCCCGTACCTGTTGATACACTTCCTCGTCCACGTAACCTTTGATATCCTCCGAATTCACGCTATATATTCGAATTTCCATGCGCTCTTCAGGCGCCCACTTTGGCCTTTAGAGCACATAGCACAACAAGAGGAAAAGCGCAGGTTATCTTAAAAACACTATCACGTACAGATCCATCTATATGTGTACAATTATCGTGTAAAGGGGGGAGTTATCAAGAAAGGCTAAGGCGATTTTAGAACAATACTTGATGGCCTCCGGCCACTCGATTAGATTCACGGCTGTAGGGATCGACTTATCCAGGTCGAAACGAAACCTGCGCACCATCATATCACCATATAACACGAAGATATAAGTCTAATATCGAGTAACCAACGATGTATTATTCTGCAAGTGACTACAGGACGGAGTTCTCTTTGACGCTGTAATGGATTCTCTCGAAAGTTGATCAGAGTAGCGACGTTGCATTGAAATAGGTGTTTACATTTCCTCCTCCTTCTCGACTCTGTACAGGTCGTAGTGGTGGATTGGCGGGTAATCCAGTAAATCGTCGTACACGTTCATCTGCGGGCGCGCATAGGAGGCAATCGAAAAACCAGCAATAGAATGCAAATTTAATTAAAAACAAGTGCTTATATAATGTATATAAATATAATATATATATATATATATATATATATATTCATTTTATTACAACTACAACTACGATGACGACTGCTACTACTACTACTGCTACTACTACTACTATTACTACCAGCGTGAATGTCGGCGACGTAACAGCCATATTAGGCTCTTCGTAAGCTGCCCGAATAAACTCACGACTGCAAAAACACGCGTGTGTGTGTGTGTCTATATGTGATGTGTGTGTGTGTGTGTGTGTGTGTGTTTGTGTGTGTTTGTGCATACGCCTTCGCATATGGTATAGGAGGGGTACATTGAGATTGATGATTTTGGTGGGAGAAAATAATTAATATATAAATAAATATTTTGTATATTAATGCGTGCTGCGCTGCGCCCTCCCCTCCTCTCCCCCTATTTTATCCACCAGAAAGCGCTCTTGCCAACTCCAACATCTCCTCGGAGATAGTAGACATCTCCGGCTGACAAAGAGAGAAGACATATGAGAGAGACGGAAGAAGGGGAGGGGGGGGGGGAGGGGTGGAAGAGAGAGGAAAAATACCAACAAAATCCCGCATAAATAGAGAGGAAACACCAATATTCAAACGCGCAATTTTTCGAATAACGGCTCTCATTGCAGCACCTGTAAGATTTCGAGCAAATATCCGAGCGAGACGACTCTGTTGATGAAACAGCATCCTCATCATTACACCATCATCATCATCATTTGAGCTACAAGTCAAGGGTTAAAAGCATAGGCGCAGCTGGACCGTTGCTTCTTCCTTGAAGCTTAGAATCTCGAAATCCGGTTTCTAAGAATATCATCGTTGCACAGTTAATTGGTGATGAAGTCGGAACGGCTGGATATCCTCTAAAACTGCACACGTAATACATCCCCTTCCCCCCCCTCCCCACCCTCCCTGTGTCTTCCTTCCCTCTAGTTCACATAAGGTGTAGAACCTCGAAAGGCAGGGGGTCCGTTCCAAGGATCTTATTTCCGATGAGAAAGTCACGTACGAATTCACCATATTGGCTGAAAGCTGCGAGTATCACTTAGTTAGTGGCGAGCATTACGGAGAGCAGTCGTCGGAGATATGTACAAACCACGCAAGCAAACAAACTATTTGTTCGTCGGAGAAACTACCGTCTTTACTGAAGCTGGCACGTCGCATTGTAGAGGAGGGGGGGACTCTTGGACGAATAAGGCTGCGGATGTGTGTGCGTGTGTGTGTGTGTGTGTGTGTGTGTGTGCTCAAGGGTAGGAGGCACATCAGCGTCGATATGTGCAAGCAGTCGCAACAGGATAAACGAAGCAAGTGCCTTACCCTAGCCTCCTCCTCCCAAGTCTAAGTTGACTGCTGCTACTGCTAATCCCGTAGCAGGGGCCGCCTCTTCGCATAGCAGTGGCCGGCCAAGATGTGCGGGGAGCAGCCTATCCATTCAGCAAGCTCACTCACACTTACTCATACGTGTTGGAAGAAGAACAGGTGAAGAAGGGGGGGGTATAGAAGTGACCGTGACAAAAGAGACAGCGATGACACCAACGAGGAGCCGGCCCTGCCAGGCTGGTATGCGCATACAAATCTGTTCTGGGTAGGGGGGGCT
>ADNK01002810.1:0-37500 GCA_000320545.1 Bigelowiella natans CCMP2755 | reverse complement strand
TATATAATATATATATATATATATATATATATATGTACGTATATGTGTGTGTGTTTGTGTGTGTGTGTGTAGAGAGAGCGCGAGAGAGAGACAGAGAGGGAGACAGATTTTTCCATCCTTGGTTTCACTTTGGATCGGTGTAAAATCTTGATATTTGAGATATCCCCCACCCCCTCTCCCTTCACTGGCTTGATGGATGAGACGAAACTAATCTTCGTGCTGACCGTCCTAGGTGACTAGCCTCAAAGTAGGACATGGCCTCGAGGAAGGTCTTTCAAGACATTCTTCTCTCTCTTTCTGCGTGGATGATTGCGCGTGGTTTTCGCCTTATATTTAAAGTCTTTGATAATTCTTACGCTACTGCTACAGGTGTGAGTCAAGGCCCTTTGATCAATCAGCAAGGTTCTCCCACGCACCCTTGAGAAAACATGGCGCGTACGCTAATATGTAGTGTATATATAAATATATGTGGATTTATTTTTACATACATATAAATATAATATATATAAATATATATATATATATATATATATATTATGAATAAAAAGCTGAGCATATGTACAGGACAAATGACAATATACTACATGTCTATTATTTGCATGCGTGTGTGTGTGTGTGTGTGTGTGTGTGTGTGAGTTTATTTTTGTAGAGTTGTGTGCATGTAACGAGTATGCGAGAGAGAAAGAAAGAGAGCGGGGCAGAGGGGTGGCGGTGGAAGAGAGACTGAAGCAAGTTGTTTCAATTAAAAAGGATTCGAAAAAGCTCTTGCGCACATCGAGCAAGCAGTAAGTCATGGGTTTCATGAATTTTGCTCTCGTATAATTTTGAGCACTTTTGAGGAATATCATCGTCATCGTCATGTGACAATGACAATTCGATCAGGTTAATTCGGGGGCGACCGTGAGAACAGGTAAGTCACTTCTTTGAAGAATACCACGATATGTGATATGTGTATAAGTATGAATTTAAATTATACATATAGATATTTATATATATATATATATATATATATACGTGTGTGTGTGTGTGTTTGTGTGTGTGTGCGAATAGCAGATAACAGCCGAGAGGGCTACCATTATGAAAAAGCTGCTGCTATGATATCCCAGTCATCTAAAGAAATCATTGTCATCATAACTACCATCCTCCTACTTCTCCTCCTTATTTATATTACACGAAGGGGGTTCTCGTGTTTCTGGACGAGACGGATATTTCATCGAGCCAACCATCATCACTCATGCCACGCAGGTGTGTCTTTGCCAGTTATATCTTTGCTGCTTTCTCTCTCCCTCCGCCCCCCCCTCCCCCTGAATTTCTTTCTCTCTTTCTCCCTCTCTCTTCTCTCTCTTCGCATACATATCACACATGGATGTCTTGATTGCTTTAATAAAAACAGAGCTCGGTTTTCGGAAAAGAAGAGACGTTCGGCCCCGTTGCACCGATCATATCGTAACTGCCTTCTTCGCCTTCCTCTCGTCTCTCTCTCTCTCTCTCTCTCTCTCTCTCCCTCTCTCTCTCTTCCAAACGCAATAGGGGGGGGAGGGGGGGAGGGGAGCGTTCTCCGGACGACGAGATTGATGATTTCGGGTTGCGTAGGTTTTCGGAGGAAGATGAAGCTATAGCTTGGGCCAATGTCAGATCGTTTCGATTTCAGCATAGATGCCGCTGTGTTTTTCCCCTCCGAATTCTGACTCTAAATGATAAGAAACGCAATTAAAAGAGTGCTCGGACCTGTGTACATAATGTATAAAAGGCTCACAATCCCCCAAACCGCACAGCTACAAATGAATTCGTCATCGTCATCACCGTTCCGAATAAAGAGCCAGGTTCTCCTTTAGTTGACAGGCAACTTGCGATCTCTCCTATTAGGATACGACGGCGGGGTTGGCAGCGTACATCTACACTCGGTAAGAAAGGGAAAATAATCGATTAGATTTGTGATGTTGCCCATTTTTCGTTGTCATTTGAAACGCGCATCAAGTGCTGTTTCTGCGCTTTCCAGAGATGTCGGAAGAGCCTTCCGTGTGAGTGAGGCGCTGCAGTATGGCATGGTTGGGGTTAATGAAGGTCAGTCTTCTCCTCCTCCTTTTTCCCTGCTACAAAGGAAGTCTGAGAGCCATAAGCTTTCATCGCCTTTTGCGAGGGAGACGCGATGTGAAGTATCGAGCTTTGATTTGCACTCTCTTTAGGAATAATTTCCACGGAAACTGCTCCGTTTGGGGTACGGCGATGGTGTTGATGCATTGCGGTTTTTTGATTTTCCCGCACATTTCGGACTGCAAACTAAGGGCGGTCCTTGTGTCTTATTAAGGCCGTTGAAAGCAATTCGAATTGTTGTTTGGTTCTTAGTTTCACTCCTTCCTAATGATTGTAGCGATGCAGTGTGAGAGAAAGGAGGGGGAGGAGATTCGTTTCATGGGTACCGCTGACCAGCAAAAGGAAGGAAATTGATGATGTTACTTCAAATGCTTAGAAATTATTTTTTGGCGGTGTTCAATCAGGGGATCAAACATTCCGGATTGGGCCGTGAGGGCGGAACGGAAGGCATTGAGGAATATCTCAACACCAAATACATGTGTTTCGGGAACATGTGAGACGGATGTGACAAATCAATCAATTTTGTTCAAGGCTGCAATGGTCATCCTTGTGTAGTTGCATGCAATGCAGCGGCTACAGCGCTGACATTGAATCTGCTGGTTTCCATGTAAGCGCATGCTTGCGCAATGTGCCCCACGTTGCGAGCAAACACAGAGCGTTGATGGCAATGCCCATGCATGGCGACCTTAATGGTGACATGATGTGCTGTCTAGCTGTGTGATGGTGCACTGCTAGCTCACAAGAGCTTCCTGCGCCACGCTAGCACGGCGACATCATTCACATTCGCAGTGATGTGACTGGCTAGCTGGACAAAAATTGCAAATGACAATGTGCGGTTAGCGATATGTGCATGCTCCCCGCAAGCAAGACACCCACTAGACCCAAATGCGACAAAATGAGCAAAACCCCTGCTAGCCTGCTAGCCTGGGTGAGTTTTTCCAGTTTGGAAAAACTCAACGAGTCAACCATCAGACATGACTAGATGATCCTGCACAACGTGTGTGATCTAGTGATGCATGTGCACATCTCTAGATCCATCGACACCTGGCCGGACATGCTAGCATGAATCACACTTTGTCCATGCTTTCACACATCTTCGATGGACGTGCAGCGCTAGAGTGTGCTAGCGTGACATGCACATTCACCGCATGCGCCGTTCATTGCTCTGGTGCCAGATTGCTGCACAAAAAGAAAACAACAATCCAGAACTTTCCAGAATGCAAATGGGAATTTCCCAAAGCTTCCAGAGCGTGCTGTGTGTGATCACAACTGCCAGACTGCACAAGTGCGCTTTGCAAAGAGAATCATGATTTGCACACGTGCATCGCGAAACGTCTGCACCGCAAAAAAACTGTGCACGGATCAACGTGGCCACAGCGACAGCTAGACAGCCATGCAGTGTGCATCACCGCCAAGAACATGTGTGTGATGCGAACGATGCAGTCGTGTCTGTCATTGCGCTGCACTTGCCCTGTGCAAGTCTGGAAGTGTTTCCGCGTGTCAGGCAGTTTCTTCCATCCTTGCTTCAAAAACTCCTTGAAATCTTCTTTGTTTCCTGCTGCGGTTTGTTCTTTCACGAACACAGTTGCGAGATGCGCTCCAGCCTTCACTCCAGCATGGCACCAAAGACTCCCAAAGTGTCACTGTTGTCACTAGGTGCCACTTGGTGATGAGGCACAAGACGAAGGACCCGGTTCCAAAAACGGCATCCAAAGTGTCCAGGTGTGATGTTCCTTGGCAGGCCAGAAGGAGAGCCAGAGTTGGAGAGAGCAACAAGTGTTGCAACTGGGCAAAGTCATGTCTTCACAGGTCCAGAGGTGTCACACAAGGAGCGCCACTGGACCAGCCTTCACGGCTCCAAATTGGCAAGGCGAAGAAGCCGACAATTGCACGATGCCACCACAAAGCACCACAACGAGCTTGAAGTTTGAGGGCGTGAGAACGCCAGTCAAATGCACGATGGTTGGGTTCATGTTTTCACGGAGGGAGATGCCACGTCTGTCGTTCCACTCACCAAGGCGATGAGAGCAGTGAAGGTGGGCTTGTTCACCAACTTCCTCAGCTGGCCAGAACTCAACGCGTTCGCTTTGGTGATTGACCCTTTGCTTCGTCACCCAATCCAAGTTGCTTCCGAAATTGGAGAGGATGAAGATGAAGACGAACAAAGCATTGATCAAGTCTGCACGCGCCACGCAGAACAATGAACAATGAAGAGTCACGTCGGCGGGATCTGGGGGTGCCCACTTCACTCGATGATCATCTCGGGAGAATTGCCATTTTGTTGTTTGCTGATGACGTGGTGCTGCTCGCCTCTTCGGCGGCTGAGACCCGCATTCTTTTGCAGGTGGTGGATGCTCACCTCAGAAAATGGAGTTTGCAACCAAATCCTTCTCCAAAAACGACAAAGCGTTGATCAAATCTGCATGCGCAAGAACCACACGGGACACAGGCATTTGCATGCAGCAGAGCCTCAACAACAATCGTTGCAAGGACTTGTCAGCACCCTGCTAGCCTGTTGGTGATGAGACACAAAAAACTGGCCAACAATGACCCATCAGGGGCTCCAAAAAAGCCGCGTGAAGGGATGAAGTTGCCATGGGCTGCCCATCTGCAGCGCCGGATTCGGAACAAGGGATGAAGTTGCCATGGATGCTGTTTGTTGGTGTGGTCAGGATGTGGCCAGGTTGCAGCTGAAACTGACAATTGGAATGGCGAACAGCAGCGAAATTGTCAAGCAGGACAATGGCACCAAACCTTCCAAAAAACACACCAAAACAGAAAGGCGATTCCACTGCCCCTTGAGGCAGTCCACGTGGCAAGGAGAACACGTGTTCCTTTTTTGGCACGTCGCCAGTGGGCATGGAAAATGGAATCCCAACCCACCGGTCAAAGCGGACAAGTGAGGCATCGAAGAGACTCCAAACTCGACCTTTGATGCCCATTCTTGCCAACTTCACCAGCATGCCTTTGCGCCACACGTGGTCATGAGCCTTCCGCAAATCCATGAACACCAGGAAGGTGGCCTGACCCTGGCGTTTCCGGCCTTCAACAATGGAACTCAGGTTGAAGATTTGCTCCTGACACGATCTGGAGCGGCGGAACCCAGCTTGGCATTCAGACACTCTGCCACGTTGCTCCAGGCGTGTTTGGAGCCTGTTGTTGACGATGGACATCAGGATTTCAGAGAAGACCGGCAGCAAGGTGATGCCGCGGCAGTTTGAAGGATCCGTCGGGTTGCCTTTCTTGAACAAGGGGATGACCATGCCTTGTCGCCAAGCTTCAGGCCAGCGGCCAGGTGCAAAAGTGCTCTGGAACGATGCTGCAACTGCAGTGCAGAAGGGGTCAGCTTCGTCGTCCCGGTGAGGGTCACTAGTCGGTGATCCACATCGCAGGCCAGCTTTGAAGAAGTCAGTTGGCAGTCCATCTGGCCCAGGGGCAGTGCCTTTCTTGAGAGAGGCGACAGCCAGGTCCACCTCCTGCGAAGTGATGTCCCCGTCTAGTTCCGGGTTGCTGCCTGGAGAGGCGCGAATGTGTGTGCATTCTGACTCGATCTCTTGCCAGAAAGCTTGGTCGAAATCAAGCGGCGAATCCCCCTTCTCAGATGCGAGGTTCGCAAAGTGCCCTGTCAATGCGTCACGCACACGCGACTGGTCGCTCACCAGGACACCGTCGCTGTCAAGCACCGCCGGTGGAAGAAGAGACTCATCAGAGCGCAAGCGGTTCAGGAGGCATCAGAGGTCCTTGCCGTTCTTCAAGTGATCATGGATTTTTGAACACGTGTGCTCAGCTTTCAAGGCTCGATGAGCTTTGATTGCCTTGCGGACCGAGTCAGCAACGTGACGGGCGGCCCGGCGAGTTTCTTCGGTCGGGTTGGATGAGAGTGTGGACTGAAGGCAGCGGAGTTCCTCAATGGAGTCCACGATGGGTGAAGGTGGTGGGTCGGCCACCGGACCATGGAGCGTCCGGCGTCCGTGAGAGGAGGAGGCTGCCAAGTGAAACAATGAACAATGAAGAAAGCGTTGATCAAAACTGCATGCGCCAGAACCACATGGGAGACAGGCATTTGCACGCAGCAGAGCCTCAACAACACTCGTTGCAAGGACTTGTCAGCACCCTGTTGGTGAGAGACACAAAAAATCAGCCGCATCCCCTGAAATTGGCATGGATGCCGATCAATGGTGCCGTTGAGATGTGAATTGGTTGGAACTGAAGCTGGCATCTTGGATGCCGAACCGCAGCAAAAGTGTCAAGCAGGACAATGGTTCGACGGAAAGCCCTGTCGATTTCTTTGTCAGTCGAAGGGACACCAGATGTGGCCCCCAAAGCGCCAAAAGGCAGGACTCATTTTGGGGAAGAAATTCAAAACGTTTGTCGTTTTTCTAGATGTCTAGCGGACACACACAAGTCGCATCAGATGAAAGCAATGCGTCATGTAGTTTCAACAGCGCCACTAGTTCACCCAAAAATATGTCGCAGGCTAAAAAGGCCATCCCTTCCTGGAGAAATTGTGTAATTAAAAGTCTCGATTAAGGACGAAATTGTTAGTAGTATCAGGGGTAGTTCATGTAAAAAAAAAAGCAAAAAAGTCGTACATAATTTGCACCTCGACACTCTTCTGACGGGTATAATGCAGAAATATTACGATTAAATATCATAAATATTTTTCCGAAAATCTAATAAAAATACAGGGCCCGAGCCTTACCCCCCATGCTCTAGAGATGGCGACGTAGACGCCTGGTGGGAGGAAGTCAAAGATGCCTCTGACGTTTGAAGAAGCGGTAAGCGTTATCCTCGAGTTGGCGAATGTAAAAAATACCTGTTTCATCCATGTGTAAAGCCAATAAATGCGTAACCACGATTAAGAGGAAGATGAGGAAGGACGAGCTTGTACTAATTCGCTCTCCGACCCCCCTTCTAAACTAGGACAAATTATACAACAGCAGCCTATGTCTCTTGGCCTCCCGGTAATTTGCCGACTAGTTTTTGTCTGTAAGCATTCGATATATTTTTGGCACTCGAAAAACAAAGCTCCCCTCCTCCGCCTCCTCCTCTCCTAACGTTTGAATATTGTGGTGTAGTGATACGCGATGTAGGCTTGCAGCCCTTCGCCAGCAAGCCCTCAACTCAGATGCCCCGGTATTGATAGCTCGGCTTGAGTCACACTTGTTCTATGTGCGTCGTTTCGAAGACATGAATATATACGTTTGCATACGTACATATATGTATATCCATGTATATATATATATATATATATATATATATTCATGTTTTATCAGGATTCTTGCCCAAAGCCGACGGACAGGTAACAAAATTGCGTTTTAGTAGTCAAGATAGAAAATAGAGCAAGAGAGGATGGAGGGGGGTAAGAACGTGGCCAAATAAAACCAGTAATACGACGGTCCCTGATAACAACCCATAACCAGCGTCGTAAGGAACGTTTGGATTTCGTGGAAAACTCTTAGAGGTCATATCACACACACACGTATATATATATATATATATATATATATATATATATATATATATAAATCCACATAAAGTCTCGATTTAAAGCCGAAGTCTTCGTAGTTTATCTATTAAAAACAATCACTACTTGCTACGCGCCACGAAAGGGCCAACTGCACTCGTCCTGACTCGTGTTCGTCTCCAATCTCAATGCAAAACAATACCCGCATTCTCTCCCGCAATATGACACTCTCTTTTTATTTGCAAAGGACTTCCTCAATCCGAAGCTGTTATTCGGTAGTTACGCATGTTTAGTCAACCCACGCTCGCCCCATTACTCTTTCCATTTACCAACCTTGGAGAACTTGGCCATTATCACTGACTTGGAGGGGTGGAGGGGGCGATGTGATTGAGTTATTATTCACGCTCGATTTGCTCGCAGGTTTACCTTCGCCGTCGAGCGTGTGTGCGTGTCTCTCCTAGAGGACGCGGGGCGACTCCAAAACCAGGTGTTTTGTTGGTGCTATGGCCAAGCACAATCGCAATGCCTTGGCTCTGAGCTTAGAAGGTCACTGAGGTATGGTCTATATTTATGTCAGCCGGCAGAAGGCAACTTGTGGGACTCTTGGGATACGGTACTAGCGGAGCAGAGTCTTCTCGCATGAAATAACGCCTTTTCAATCTATTCCGCTTGTATGCAGTGCCACGCAGAGAAAGTCGTGTGTTTAGTATTACACGCTGACGATTGGCAAACTACGTGCATATCAGAGACGCAAATCACGAGGAATGAATGCATCTGCAGCCTTATGGGGAGGTCTTCCTGGTAAGTATCGGAGAATACTCTTTTAGCACGCACACACACACACACACACATATATATATATATATATATATATATATATATAATAGTATACTTATAGAGGGTGACTTTTAACATCACCGCTACCATCATTATCATTATCATCATCCTCCTTCTCATCGCCCCTGCTTTACCCCTCCCCTGCCCGACCAAAAATGCTCAAGGAATGATTCCCCGGAAAAGTTTCAAGCAGAGTGTCCTTGCCCTTGCAATCGTGGTGCTAGTGTCGTGTAGCGATCAGGTTCCTTCAAACGCCTTTTCATTGCTGTTTTTCCGAGAATACGTATACCCCTGTGAGAAATATATATAAACACACGCAAATACACACACGCACAGACCGATCCTGTACATATAACAATGGTAATATATATATATATATATATATATATATATGTGTGTGTGTGTGTGTGTGTGTGTGTGTGTGTTTGCAAGTATATATAAAAATCATATAATATGCATCTGTGAGTCATTGGAAATCTCTGTGCTTGTATGTGGGCAAAGTCTTGTCGATTCGTTCTGGATGTCGCCACCCCTCCTTACGTCAAACCTGCCTACTATGGTTGGCTAGCCGGACCACTCTTCACGGTAGTAATGACATTAACAACAACAACAAGAATAAACAGCAATGACGATGACAATCATATCACGACCATGATGAAACCAGTATCAGCACGATCATACCCTCTCTCGTTTTGAGGAGAGGACAGCGATGAAAGGAAGCGAGAGAGGAGGAAGGGTGGGAGGGGGCTCGTACACAATGCGGATCATATGCACTTGTAACTGCCGTCAGCTTCTATTATGCATATGTTTTCGATGAGAGGATGGTATTATTTTAGATGAATATTCGTATATTTCCTTGAATTCCATTCCTTAGCTAGTAAACTCTGTATCTGGCGTTCTCATCACTTCGTTTGGGGATAAAAACGGTACCATGTCTGCTTGGATCATCTGCTGATGCTGCCCGATATCATATGGGGGGAAGAGGGGGGGGGGGGGGGCGAGATCGAAGGAACGCTGTTACGTGTAGAGAGAGTGTGTAAATATGTATGCGAGCATTACATATTTATATAGTAGAAATATATAAATAATATATATATAGCATATAATATAAATAATATATAAATATTATATATATATATATATATATATATATATGAAAATTATATACATGATTCAGGATCAGCTAATCGCGTATTCCGAGTTGCGGTACGAGAGCACGAGCACAAACCTGCGAAATCAACGAATCAATGCATGCCCACACACATCAAAAACAAGACTAGAACCGCATATCATGAGCGGTTGAAACTGAATCCAAATGCAAGAGAAAACATTGCCATCATACTCGATCTAGCCTGTAAATGTGCATTGTTATTTATTCCCCCCCCCCCCCCCCCTTATCAAAGGTTGGCCTGACGATGTGGTCGTTAGCGACGGTACGGTTTGTTATCTTAGTTTTGCCATAATTCCCCCCCCCGAAATTTTTGGATGGTATATGGAATACAAGGGACGATTTGTCCCCTTTATCAGCGGATTGCGTTCAAACAACTTTAAATGCGTTTTAAAATCCCTTGTTACGCAGTTTGCTACGGGCCTGTCTCGGACGATATTCTCTGTAGTGATCCTCAGGTGTGCAATGACGAAACAACGCGTGACACACAGAGCACACGCACACACATACACAGACAGAGAGAGAGAGAGAGAGAGAGAGAGAGAGAGAGAACGAGAGAGAGAGAATACATAAACATAAAGTACATGTGTGTACATCTACTAAATTACATGATTTATCTAATCAGGATTATATCCGCTATAGCAATGGTATCCCACCACACGCGAAAATTTAGCCCAAGATATAATACCCAAAAAATATTGAAAATAAGAACTGTTTCGCCGTGGAAAACCATAGCGCCGATTGTCACGCAGCGAGCAAAGTGCTATGACGATGATAGCACTATCGGCGATTGCAATAGCAAGTAGTTTCGAAAAGTCATTGTAATTCCGAGTTTTCTTCGTTAGGCCTCCTGCAATCCGTATTGCACGTCTATTATTGCAGACTTATTCGTCGAAGAAAGGTAGTACATGCCCATGCGCATTTTTGCCTAAAGCGTCTTGAGTTTGTTTATTCTATGCTTCATGAAGTGCAAATGTCTTCGTTTGGGTCTTGTTCGTGTTGGTTATGATGGTTGGATCATGATCAGGCGGGGACTTGCTCTTGGCGTGTACGCGCTGGGGGTGTATCTCGGGTAAATTGTAAAATATGAGAACGATGGAAGCTACATGCCGTTTGGGTTTGATATGTGCGACTTAACTGTATGGACTTCTCTCACCCTTTGTGTGTGTGCGTGTGTGTGTGTGTGTGTGTGTGTGTTGTGTGCATATATCCCCTCCCTATGCGTTTAATTCGCAACCAATTTAAGATGTCAGCTCCACTATCTACTAAATGTCGCTCCCCCCCCTTCTCTCTCCCCCCATCCCGTGAAACCAACAAACGCCAAATGCGCATCGAACCCACTAAAATCAAAATGTAGATACGGCCTTGCTCTTGGGCCATACTCAGTCATTACGTACACTTTCGGTATTTACCTAAGAATTGCGTAGAACAGTCCTCCCTCCCCCTCCCCCCCGCACTCCCTTCCTAGAGAAACCGATATTGTACAGAACGTTAAAAACTAATAGGAGGCTAGAGGAGATGGGTTTTGAGAAAGGGCAGATTTGCAGTTGTTTTGATCGCTGATGAGTCCGGGCTGATCGTGGCATGTGCTGGATTGTGATAGGATGGCGTTTCGCGTACTGTCTTGCTGGGATTTTCGGAATTATAGTAATTCTGTCCACGTATTCCTGTCGTTGTTATGGCCGTGTGTTCTCTGACTTTATCACCGAAAAACCACGCGTTATCACTATCACCATGATTTTAATGTAAAATACGACTGAGAGTTCATCAATCACTGCGCATCTTCATCATCACTGCGCTTCTTCTTCATCATGTATCGTTAACCTCCTCATCATCACCATCATTACCATCATTACCGCCATTGTTTTCATCATCAGTTTGCATAACTTTCCAGAGCGTACACACACTCTCACACACACACGCATATATCACCTTTCTCCTAGATACTCCCTTATTCTCTTCACCCCGAGTACACACACACACACGCACACACGCAGACACATCATGAGCAAGCACACTAGTGCATTCGCAGGCATAATCATCAAATTGTATACTCTAATGCAGATACTGCTCGCCCTGATATTGCTAGTGGACGAGCCTATTCGAGGTATTTCCTAATGGCGTCCTTCTTGCAGATAGCAGCATGACTGATTGCATATCGATACACGTATAAACTCCCCTGCGCGATTTGCGCGCGTATGAACACAGACACACAGACACACACACACACACACACACACACACACACCCCACATAAACTGTATATATATATATATATATATATATTCACTAATTAAATTCTCTGTTTTAAATATTTTCTAAGCTCACTCGATAATGAATGCATGAAACAGGTGCATGCGACACCTTCTTCCACAACAGCTATGACCCGAAAAGCGGCACATTTTGCCAATACTGGTAATTGTGAACAGCATTCATTCGAAAACGATAATGCTGCAAATGGCAGGCAAAATCAATCAGATCTTCCATCTTAACACAATAAAAGACAAGGGCGATTATTCACTTTGGTTCCTTTTACCTTGTGCCGTAGCATTGGAGGAGAGGAAGGGTTTCATGCAGTCAAGGGGCTTTTGAAGCCAGGGACAGCAGTACGGATTATTTAATAACTACCACGAAATCTACTCTGTTTTTCTCTCTCTGTGTTTGTCGTATGCCCGCGATAACAAGCACGCCACAAACACAAACACACACACATACACACACACACACACACATACACACAAACAAGCTCACAAACACACACACACACACACACACACACACGCACGTACACATACATTCACTCGTATCCAACAGAGACTTCCACCCGCGTTCCCCCCCTCTCCCCTCTATTCTCTCCCAATCGAGGCATCATCTCTTCCTAATCTTCCTCAAACCCTGGCCATTTAGGTCGTGTTCACCACCGATGCAGTTGTAGTCCCTCGAAACTCGGACACCAACACCAAAGTAAGCAAACGCAAGAACCGCAAAAAAAATGAAAACAGCCAAGCTGTGACTCTACTGCTAGCAAATAGGGCTGCAAAGGCGACTACATGCGACAAGCAGAAATTTCATGTCGCTGTCCATCTTCCTCGCTTCACACACGTGCCTTTGCCTAATCGTGCCTCCAACTATTTGATAATTACTCCCCGATAGTCAAGCACGGCGACGCAAACGAAGGAGGAGAAGAAAAAGCTTACAATGTCCGCTGTCCAAAACTACTTCCTTGTTCTGCACATGCAGTTTGTTTTTGTACATTTCGCTTATGAACGTGTCTTTCAGCGGGCGATGATTTAGGTGCTATCGCTGCATTCGTCGGTGTCCTGATTAATATATTTGTATATATCTGTGTATATTATATATATATATATATATATATATATATATATATATGTGTGTGCGTCCATTTGATCAGACTCGATCGATTTTTGTCCGGAAACAACCTTGGTAGATTTTGAATAAAAACTCCGCAGCAAGCGCTAGCCACTGAACATGCAAAATCGAGCACTTTCTTGGTTTACCTCGGTTTATTGATCTTTTACCTTGCGTTTACTGACGAAAACATACACTCGATAATCCCCTTGTTAATAGCCTTTTCTTCTTTTTCCATACATTCCTTCGCATCAGCATCAATGACGGGCGTGATTCGAGTTGAAAGCGAAGAAAACTCTCTGTCTGATGGAGGATTCTCACCGATTGAGTATGCAATAGTACATGCGAGAGCTTAACTTCCTTTTGCATTTCTCATGAAGTTCTGAAGTTCATTCACATGCTGTACACGCCATTGGTTGCGTAAGTATTCTATGGATTTTTGGCCCTGTTTTTGTTTCGAATACCACCTGTAGCAGAGTTTGCCTTAAATCAGGAAGGGGGGGAAAGGGTGTGGGATTTTCGGTGTGCACTGATGCTACAAAGCTAAGAAAAAAAGGAATCGTCTGAGATGTTCTATCAACGCACCCAGTCTCATTTTTTTCTGTTTGAAGCGTCATCAGTACTATCGTGAGGTTGTAAATGTTAATTCTTATCAGAGCAAAGGCCTCCATGTTGCAGTCGAAGTCAGCTTCCGGAAGTACCTATAATACGATCCATCTTCGTTACGACTGATGCCGCTACCTTTCCTTTCGCAAGACGAGCCATTGCCTAGAGCAAACGCTTGCTTTTAAGAGCGATCACTCAATCGAGAAATGGCTAGCGAACATATCCGCCTGATGCAATGTGTTTGTTCATAACTCATATTTCTGTATTTGATTGTGCGGTGTGGCAGAGGGGACCGTGTCTAGTAACATCCATTCAGGATCACACACGCACTTCACAGCGGGTTCCAACACCACGAGGAAGAATGAGTTCCAGAACTCCTTTTTCAACTCGCAAGTATACGGGTAAAGACAGACTCACACCCACATACACACACGCACAAAGGCAAACACAAACACAAACCCTAACACATGCCCATACGAGAACACGTGCATTCGCACAGGGAGAGACGACGTCGCTTGTGAAAGAGAGAGTTATAGCAAAGCCTGAAACGAAATGAAGATAGAAAATGCAAGAAGTAGATTCGGAGCTTTTGTCGTATATGAGGCTCAAGTCTTGCCTTTGCGAGGAAGCGATCAAAGCATGATGCTTCTTGTATGACACCCCAACGAAGCATAGAAAGAAGTCATGTAAAAATCATAATTGGCTTGTAAGGATCTTTAGAATGAAAATGGACATGTTTTGCAGTGGTAGCGCAGAGGATCTTCGCGTTCTATTATTAAAAGAATTTGATGGCTCTGCTAAATCAAAGCAAAGTAAGTGAAGCTCAACCCCGGCGCCCCTAACACCATTCCTCCCCCACTCCCCTCCCTTTTCGTCATCTAGAACTTGAAAATATTGAATTTCCACTGTAAGAATGCAATGGCGTTGACGAAGATGAACTTATATTACGTCGTATTTCGTCCCAAGCCATACCAATTTGTAATCGCTCGTTTTATGTACATATTTATCAATCGTTTGCTTTCTTCGCACCTCCACCCTCCCTCCCCGCTTTCCTTCCACATAAATTTTACGAAACTTGCAGAACTAGTGGACAAGGGCAAAGTCCCACTTGGGACGAAGGGCACACTTTTAAAGATTCACCCACACGGCGATGTGTGTATATTCAAAACGCAAATACATAATTTTTACAGTCACATTACATATGCACATATTCCACACACACACACACACACACACACACACATACACAATATATATATATATATATATATATATATGTGTATTATATACAAAGGCGGATGTGAAGCTAAAAGGCTTATCGAGAATCGTAAGAACTCAGTTGCGCCTTCTGAAAAGGTGATCTAAGTTGCGCTCTCTCCACTGCATTGCCCCTTTCAATCACACATAGTCAACGATTTACTACGACGACGCGACACTCTCACACGCGAAACCGTACTTTCAAACAAGTCAATGACTATTCATCAATGATTTCCAACATCGAAGGCCGTTGCCTACATCTGAAGTGGCAAGTTCGCCATCCATTGGAGAGGTACGGTTTATTCGCATGCGTAAGACGAGATATGTTCCATAGAGAGCGTGGACACGCGGCCAACTCGCACGCGTCCAGTACGTATTTTCTCATTGATATTTTGGTTGTTTTGATGGCGGGGAAACTCAGGCAATGTACAGTTATTTCACGTCTCCTGGGTTGATGATTCTGGGGCTGACAGGAGGCGTTTTGAACGCTGTGGGCCTTGTGCTTGCCAACTACATCCATACGAGGAATGGGGGGTAGTAGCGATTGCAAGCATCGCGGCGATGGCGTTGCTGCGTTTGTTTTTTTTGGAAGAGAATTGCCGACCCTCTTTTTCGTAGGTATTTTGGGGTGAACGGAGTGCGAAAGTGCAGTGAGTTTGAGATACTTTTCGAGTTTTCATGGTAACTTGACCGAGTATTTTTCGGTTTTCGTTTGTTGCGGCTTTGGATACGTTTTGTCACGGAGGCGCATACGATGCCTGCAAGAGAGACATTTGTGTTTGTCCTCTTTCTCTCTCGCACTCTATGTATGAGATGAATAGTATAATCATATTATCTATATATATAATATATATATATATATATATATATATTAATATATATTTTTTAATGCACACATTTCTTCTTTCTCGTTTTTACATTTTGTACACGAATTGACGTGATTAGAAGTTCCACAGAAGAAACGAAAAGGCATAAACACACACACACACACACACACACACTTACACATTAATAAAATGTTTGTTCTCATAACAACAGGATGCCTTTAGTAGGAGGGTGTATTGGGTCATTTGTAGGTGGCGCATTAGCCGATGTAGCAAGGTAACTTTTATTTCATCTTTTCATCCCCGATGAGAGAGATCATATTTAAGTGCAGACAAAAGAAGTTTATGGTATATTACTTCCTCTTTTCTATGCGTGAATTACAAATATGCTTTCGGTCTAATTTGAGGCCCTTTTCGAGATTTTCTTGTGCGGGACGTTTCTAGTCCTCGTAGTTGTGCGGCAATAGTCAATAGAAAATGTGCATGTAAGAGGGGCTAATGAGAGAGGATTGATATCTCTCTAATTCTCTCTTAAATATATATATATATATATATATATATATATATATGTGTGTGTATTGTATATGTTGATATCCATCATATTAATGCCTCTACCTACCACCACACACTGCCGCACAGTAACCGCATAGAATTCTCATCCGTACCATATGATGTCACCTAGCACTGAGGCAGGACGCTTACGAGTCTTAGCGATGGCGCTGATGATATCACTCCCTTTGGTTTGTTTGACTGATTTCACAAAACAAAACTATCTACTGGCGCGCATGAAAGGCGCGAACTATATCCTCGTTGTTTTGAAAGAAACAACGATGGTAGCCATGCCTTTTGCTTCTTCCGCGTTCTTCCTTTTATTGACGGCTCGAAATGCTAATAGGAAATTGAATTCCGTGTGTGACGAATAATAAACCAGGCGTTCTCAACTTTATTGCTCCCGGTCCCGTGGGCCTTTTTAGGTATTTGGCGTTTATTTCCATGCCAGCACGTCTGTGCTGCATTTCCCCCCCGTCGCACATTCCTTAAAACACACAAATACCTGTCTCAAACGGTATTTGATGTGGTTGTATTTTGCGTGTGATGTGTGTGTGTGTGTGTGTCACGTTACGTGTAGGCTTTCTGTTCCAGCAAATATCCGGAGAGATGTGGCCGGTGAGAGTCGCATTGTTTAGGATACTGTTTGCACTCCCGAGAGAGGGTTTCCATGTTTGCGGTTTATTCGGCGAGATTGATCTCGAAATCGCATTTTATTGCATTTTTTCGCGTCGAATATCTCCCCCATTTCGCCAACAGCTAGAGGCACATTCTACCCACGATTTTGGGTATGCTTTTCTTTACCATCGACCTTCATGTCGCATGTGCTGGTATGGCGTTGTTGTCGGTTTGCGAGTCGAATTAAAACGGCTGATTCGCTCAATCGAAAGCAAATATGATGTATTAGGGAATAATTATGGCCTCTGTCGTCGATCTCTCCACTCCGAAAACGCGGTCTCGTATCATAGCATTGCACTATCTGCTCACGGCAAACATCGGGGGATTTGGTGTTTTGGCTGTGTCTTACTTGACGACTGAGAGCTATCTGAGCCTGCAGGAGGCAATGGTGCGTGGGCTAACGGAGAACATATATATGTATATATAAAATACATATATACACATATATATATGCATAAAAATTTTTGTATATTTTTCACCTGAAAACTATATCTGGTTTGACGTAAAGCGTTCATTGCCGAATGGTTAGAGCAACAATGCACACATACAACATGGCAATATGTGGTAGACCGAGTATGTCTTTGTAGATGATCTTCTACCCTGGAATGCTTGGCCTCGGGCTTGTCCTAGTGCTTATCACCGCACAGTGAGGAGATAGCGATTAACTGTAGAGTTGCAAGGATATCGTACTTGTGCCCTGCAGAGCGTGCAGCATACATATTTTTAGGATGTATAGGAATGTGCGAGGATGTGTGACAGTGCGTATTTGTGCATGTGTATGTGTGTTTGTGTGTGTGTGTGTGTTTGTGTGTGTGTGTGTTCGCGTGTATGTATGTACTTGAGAGAATTGTTTGGTCTATGTTACCACAGAATCGTTGAGTACGAAAGCATGGACTGTGATGACATTGCTTTTGGTAAACATATTCAGCGGCATTTGATTTGGTGGATTTTTAGTGTTCGCGCGGTTTTATTTTTTTGCACTTCTCATCGTTTCTTCTACATTTGTGTGACTGCTGCTGTTTTGGCTGTTTCGCGTACTAGATCCGAGCATGGAAAATCTTCCCACCGTATGTCTATTTTGGACAATATGACAGATAATAAATTATAGTTTTAAACAATAGAATGCGCCAAGAGTGTGTATTTGTGTTTGGATGTGTGTGTGTCTGTGTGTGTGTGTGTTTACATTTTTGAGTCTCTGTGTGTTTGTGTGAGTGAGAGAGATAGAGAGAGAGAAATAGAAAGAGAGAGTATGGTAGAGAGAAAGAAAACGATAGAATCAGCAATTTCTAAGAAATTAATCTCGCACAGAACGATCCCAATGAAAGTAGCAATTCCTTGGGCGTCAATGTCACCTTGCCAGTCACGTATCGCAGCTCACGCTTCGATTCCAGGTTTACAAGTCAATCATCCTTAGAATGCTCGCACAATATATATATATATATATATATATATATATAATACTATGAATGTTCGTCGATGTACATGACTGAAGTCGACTTGATGCTATTATTTTACGTGCTCATGCACGAAGAATGTTTTGTTTCTTGAGGGAATGTCTTTGGGTGAGCATGGCGAATAAGACCGATGCTATCGTTGTCATCTGTTTGCCTTGGTTTTCGTTTCCCATATTGTGTGCTGAATGTTGTTTGAATGTGTTTCAGGGAGCGCATATACGTGAGTGAAGGGCCAAGTGTCTCGCCAAGCCTCGACCAGCGCTCGGTACGGTTTTCGCTAAAATGATTTTCTGTTTTCCTGCATTACTACAGCATCGTTCGGGATGGGACTTTATGTAGACAGTATACACTCAATGTATTTATGTGTATCAATGTATAAACACAGTATAAAATACATATATATATATATATATATATATATATATATATATATACATATATATAAATATATACATCTATATAATAAGTACACATTGCAACGATAAAGAGAGAGGCTATGAATGAAAAACTTCTAGAAAGAAAGAATGCTGCATTTGTAACGTATGGGTCAGCAACGGAAGAGTAGCCTTTAATCAGAATGACGTAGACCTTATCTTAATCGTGTACTTGTTCTATTCAATTACAGGCTGAAGGCGATAATATCGGGTATTATCACGTTCAGACTACACAGAAAGATCGACACAAGCGTATCAATCAACACTCATGAGTGAATTTAGATCATATACCAATAAAAATAAAGAATAAAAATCAATATTCATTCTCACCTCCCTCATGACATTGCTATTCTGAAGTTTTCAACTTTACCTCTCTTCGTCTTGATAATCAGGTTTCTTTCCGGGCGTGAATATGATGAAGAAGATGACATAAGTAACCTGCTTGATACTTGATTACTGGAGTATATCCAGTTTTGTCGCTTCTCTCTCTCCCTCTCTCTCCCCCTCTCTCTCTATTTCTCTTAATTTCCTATTTGTTCACACCCCCACTCCCTAGAGTATAAGTCAAATATTTCTGTAGGCAGATGCTATCGCGTGAGATGCTGATTGTACAAATAGGAATCTCATGCTTACTCGCAAACACTATAGGTGATGTGTCCCCAGCTGTTGGGTTGTATGGAAGTTTCAGCGAGCGCGAATCGATTACATATTAATTGCTTAGATTTTTTATTCGGCGATCATTTGATCAGTTTATGTTACTAGATTCTAGAGAATAGCTAGATTTGTACGCTAAATGACATCGTTAAAGTTGTTACAGTCCAATTTCCTTTTCTAGCTTTGTCGATCATCATTCATGTGGAAGTCAATGCGTTTCAAAAGACAATGTCGCTACATTTAGACACCTCGCATTGTCAAATCAAATGAAGTGCACATCACGTTTGCGCAGCTAGCTAGCTAGCACGACGCCATGCTAGCGTGGCGTCTCTCAATGATGTCTAGATGTGCACCCATCATCGACATCTAGCTAGCTAGCATGCACTAGTGTACTCTATACATCTCATGCAACATACCATATTTGCCCAGAAATGATAATGGCTAAGCCATTTATGCTTCAATTCATCGCATACAACATACATATAGCAACACGCACGTACATATTTCATATATATGTTCAAAATTAAAAAATTGTGTCAGCCATCTTACAAAATGACGACGTTTACGATTGGAACATGAGCAATGATGTGTGTGCAACAAAGTCACTACGTGCTGGATGGAAAATGTGAGGTACATGCAGTGAAATTCAACGACACTCCTTCGTTGACAGTTTTTATTTTTATGATATCAAGCATCCGTTTGAACCACTTGGAGGGCCAGCATGTGATCTACCACGATCTCTACTCCTTAGTCCACGAGGGGTAGCAGTGATTTGTATTGGGTTAGAGGGACGAGACTTTCCAATTACCTCTCCCCCAGACGTAGTGCGTTCTAGAGACTTAATAAAATAATAGGGGTTATATCGACGATACAACATTCATATTTGTACATGTAGGCTGCTCAAGCTGGTCAATTTTCATTACTTCATGGTTAACAAATTAGTTATGCATTATTTGTTTTGGGGATACCTTTGCTCTACGCCTCCCGTTCGAAAAACTTTTTGCATGGTCGTCAGTTTGTGACCTGTTGTTTTAAACAAGTAGCAAGCATACTAAGAAGTGCGTTCGAGTTGATAGATATAATAATAAAGAGAAATACCACTGTGTCAATTCAATACAAAGCTCCCGGTCAGTTGTATGATTTTCTAACTGTAGATCATTGTGCAAGAGTTAATAATGTCATCACTCTGTTGATTTATGCTACAACTACAACCTCATTTATTAATTTTTCCGATAATTGAGACGTTAAATTTGTTGTGAGAGAAGTTACAGCTCTCGAATCAAGCTGCATTAAAAACATAGTAAGAATTATCGCTTCCAAATGAAGAATGAAGAATAAGTACGGATGGCCATGCTTCTTGGCTGAGAAGATTGTTGATTACTGCCCCCTTTTCCATTAACTAATAGACGAACAATATTTCGTGCTAATTAACATATATTCAAAAAATATAAGATATAGATTTAAAGTAGTCACGGTACCTTATGACGCATCAGCATCAACTGGGCTACGTAAGCTACGACATGCATCTGGATGAGATACAGTATATGAGCTCGTTTTCACTCTTGGTATTGAAATCAAAAATATATTTAAAAAATAGATTACATGCATCCCTAATGCGAAGTAAAGATCCCATAATTGGATAACCTAAATTAACGTCGAACGATTAAACAATGAAATAGAGCGGAATGCAATACCGTACCTCTTTTAGAGGTCTTGCTACCAAAGTGAATACCTAGCGTTACGACATCGCATCAACTTGGGATCATAGGTAGTCGTAGGTTATGTTATGACTTGCATGTGACGAAACGAGTATAACGCATGAAAGCTCTGAGCACGACTTTTCCCAGGTAAATGTCTTGCTATCTAAGGTTTAAAGCAAGATGGGTATAGTACGAAATTGCGATTAATTTGCATTAACATCAAGGAGTTAAATTATTGATACGACATCTGAATCCATCAGACTTTCACGGAGCTCCGGGTCGACTTCTATTAGTATCCTATACCCAACAAGTAGACGATAAAAACGAACATTGATTATTGCAAAATGTAGGCGACATATATCTGTGCTCTTCTGAGTAACTTATCAGCCAGACGACAAGCAGCTCGAGCCCCTAGATAAAAGCCTTCTGAAGTTCCAAGACTGCCCTTTCGTTCATATGACATCCAATAGGTAGGGGTAACCTGATCAATAAGAGACTACCAGTGAAAGCATATTTCGGAAAAAAAAACTTGAAGTTCTACTTTTTCGAGAAGATGATGAAAACAGTGAAATGCATCCATCTCGTTCATGCAGACTATAAACGGGGCGAGAATTGTGTTCATTCCTGATCCATTAGAAGATATTACAGATTTTCCTCTCAAGCAAGTTTCATTTTACCTTGGTTATAAGGTTTATTTGCCCGATGGACATAAGCATTTAGAACTCGTATCACCTTATTGCAGATTAGAAACTCTCATATATGCTAATAATCAAAATAAATATGCAACCCCTCACCTTTGGCTCTTCTTTTGAAATATCAAATACTTCCTTCTCCCCTCTCATCGTCCGAAAGGAGTCGTCACGTATCGCTTTGTACGAGCTTCGGCCGTCCTGACATTTTAACCTACTTTTTTTCTTCTTTAAGGCCGATATGTACAATTCCACCGGATCTGCCTATTTTGTTACATACCCTTTGTCTGATGTGCACAAAGTTTCAATTTGAAATGATTATCATCTAACCTCGTCATCAACGTAGAGGACTCCTAAAAAGAGTTTCCATAAATGACCACGAAATGTTGTGATGCCTCCAGGGTTTCTTTGTGGCTCACCCACTCCTCGAAACAATACCGCCTAGCATGCAGCATACATGCACGTGTTTAATGAATTCGCCATCTCTCACTCAATCTTCTGCTACCACGACCATCACCATACTTAATGCCATTTAAACGGATTATCAGATACATTGCGTAGGGCAAGAAATTGAGATTCGATTTTTTCCCTCCCAGTATTTGCCCCACTATCAGCTGAAGTATTTATTTGCATGAGATCCTCGAAGCGCTTGCAAATGTCTTTCGTTGTAACCTCCTTCCCTTCTCTAATAAGAATAACAAATGACATCATAACCGAATGCCACAATTTTGTATTTATAGCAACAGCCCGTGTTAGTGAGCTAATTGTAACGAAGCAGCTGTAAGATAGGGGCTTCGTACGTCATTCTTGCTGGGAGGAGGCAGCAGTGTTTGTCCTTTTTCTTGTCGCAATACGAATTTTGACCGCATTTTATGATTTTAATGCGCTCATTGATGTCGCAAAAGAAGTAATCCCCCTTTGTGCGGGAATACTTAAAACTATGGGGATATATTGGATGCGACAACGTAAACTACGTTGTCGCAGTGCCTGATACCTCACTTCTGACCAAATCCAGATCCGAGTATCGGAGCACGGAGAGAATGCCAAAGGAAATGAAGGTCGAAGAGAGGGGGGGGGAGGAGCGAAATACTTTTGTGCGGAAAGTGATAGTAGGGACTGGATGGTTGAGGCGCTAGGAAACTCGCAGCGGCAATTATTAGTTGCCTGATTATTGCGAGATTTTAGGCCGTCGTCTGCCGAAAATGGGGACCGCCGTCGGAGCTCACCTATGAAAGCGTACAACGGCCCGAGCTTCGAAAGGGTGATTTCCACTGGAGTAGTCATCTCTCTTGCATACGCTAATTTGAAATTTGAAAAACTCTGCACAGGCGAGGTGTTGGTACAAGTGAAGGCGTGCAGCGTGAATTATCCTGACATGCTCTTAGTCGCGGGGAAGTACCAAGTATGCAAGATCTGATGAATATGTTAGTGTCAGAGCTGCGACAGTTACCCTTCGCCTTCTAGACAAGAGTGAGAACTTGTGTTGAATACGCTTTTCTTGGTCAGGCCAGGCCGAAGTTTCCCTTTATCCCGGGTTCCGACTTTGCCGGCGTTGTCTGCGAGGCGGCCGCTGATAGCATGTACAGCCCCGGAGATCGAGTGATGACATCGGTCAGTTTACGTTTGCATCTTCATCTATGCAACTACTAATTAGATGCATCCGTATTCAAGTGGCCTCAGGTATTGCCGCTCCCCTCACCTGTGTTGTTGTGTGTCATCAGATTCCGTATGGGGGATTTGCGGGTTACGTATCTTGCCCGGAAAATAGGCTAATTCCAATCCCTGACGGTGCCCTAATCATAGAGCGTAGCCTATTTAGCGCCTGCTCTGCGCATGTAATGACGTACACCGCAACTAGGGTTGTGTGGCCTGAGATTGTTCGTTTCCCCCCTCCTCTCTAATACTGGTATCTCCGTTTTAGCAGATTTGAAATAGTTTGCTTTCCTATTAGAAATGTCCTTCAAATCGGCGGCAGCTAGCATGATGGTTCACGGGACTTCATATTATGCTCTGAAACAACGCGGTGCATACAAACACATGCACACGCACACACACACACACACACACACACGCGCGCGCGCGCGCGCTTGCAGTCATATATTACATCAAGGTGTGTTACGTTACGATGAATACATTACTAAGATTCGAAGAGGCGGACAGTTCCAGCCGGGGCCTGCCTCCCTCTATATCGATCATATACCTTCCCATTCTCATCACCGATTGTTTCTCAGCGAAATTGAAAAAGGGAGAGACCTTGCTCGTTCTCGGGGCTGCTGGTGGATGTGGCATGGCTGCGGTATCTATCAGCACACCTTCTTCTAGGAAGAAACTAGAGACAGAAAGAGAGAGAGAGGGGGGGGGGGAGGAGGGGGGGAGAGAAATCGTCCGGAGAGGTATGCAAATCGAAGGGCGTTTTAGAAAATCCAAAACGATTCCGTTTGCTTAGCAAATCTCTCTCTCTCTCTCTCTCTCTCTCTCTCTCTCTTTCTCTTTCTCTTTCCATTTCTTTTTCTCTCTACATTGCGCTATTGTTAAAGCCTCATCCTCAACCCCGAGATAACGTTATCAAAAGGTCATTTGCCTTCGCCCCACGCCCATCACGCGGCCTTGCGGGAATGCGAATACATTTGAAATACTGAGTCGGGGCGATCATCATTTGCAGGTGATGATTGGAAAAGCCATGGGCGCTAAGGTGATTGCCGCTGCTTCAACACCAGAAAAACTGGCAGCGGCGAAAAAAGCAGGGGCAGGTAAATTTTTAACGCCTAGAATACACACATAAATGTACATAAAGTCATCAAATGGGTTGCACACGGATGAGGATGCCGCAAACAGGACTCATCGATTTACATCGTTCTTGCGTCAATCACAACCAACACTCATTCCCCTCTTTTCCTCTCCTATCTCTCTCTCTCTCTCTCTCTCTCTCTCTCTCTCTCTTTCTCTCTCCTGACTCGCTCTCTCGGACACAGACGAGGTTGTGCAATATACCAAAGTGGACCTGAAGAAGACAATCAAGCAGCTCACTAAGAAGCGGGGCGTTGACGTCATATTTGACCCGGTGGGCGGCGACTTCGCGCAAAAGGCTGTTCGGTCAGTTTGTGCCTCGATAAACTTCCACATTCGAGTTTTCGGTTTTGAATACGACGGCTGGTGGATTTATTGATTGATTGGTGGATTTCTCAAATGCGGGCTGCCTCAGGTGTATGGCGTGGGGGGGGAGATACCTTGTTATCGGCTTTGCAGCAGGTCGGTGATGGCCGTAGACAGAGATGAGGAGGCGTGTGTGTTGTTTACCCCATTTCGCGTATTGGCCTTGGTTTTCGAGGCTGCATCGATTAACGTCTCGGCTTGCAAATCGTTTGTCCTCATATATTCTACACTGGTCATTTATCACGGCATTCGTTTTGTGGAAATTGTGGTGGCTCTGTTACGTGAATATCGTGTTCTCGCTCGCATACGGCGTAGGAAGTATACCGAGGATCCCTGCAAACCTTTTGCTGCTCAAGAGCTGCGCTCTTGTCGGCGTCTTCTGGGGTGCATGGGTACACATAGTTGTACGCGTACGTGCGCGCGCGTGTGGGCGGTTGCAAAAGCATGTGTGTGTGTGTGTGTGTGTGTGTGTGTGTGTTACTATGTATGTGCATTCGGTCTCGTGTTTCACTCAAAATACGTTGGGGCTCACACAGGTGAAAAGGAACCCGATGGGGGCGCTTAAGAATATGGGCGAGATTGCACAGATGATGCAGGAAGGAAAGCTTACTGATATGGTCTCGCAGGTCGGTTGGTGCTGCCGTCACGCTTTGATAAACAGAAAAATAAATAACGCACATCGAAAATCAAAAAGAAAAATTCGGAAAGGAACTCCGAGGAAGCCCTCCTCGTAGCGAGCGTTGAATCGTATTTCTTGTTCTGAAAATCAAATATAATATTTTTATACGTTCAATATGAATTGTTCTTCGGTCCGGCTTTCGGACAGTTGGCTTTTGTACAAATACATATGTGAATACGACTTGAATCTGTTGTTGTGATGACGTGCCAGACTTACAGTCTGAAGGATACATGGCAAGCACTTAATGATCTGAAAAATAGACGGTAATCGCAAAAGTTAAAGCACGAATTGAATAAGATTTACCTGTGTAAGATATGAAGGAAAGAAGGAATTCAGAGAGGCGGCGATGTTATCAATGCATTTGCATTTTATGTTCGCTGTGTCGTTGGATTATAGGAATAGCGAACTCAACTGTTTTTTGACACATTCGAAACGATGAACCTACAATAAATCTACTTAGGGTGATTGGCAAAATTGTTGTCATCCCAGAAGCTGCTGCGACCTCTTCAGCCTTAGACTCAAAGACAGCACAGTCGCAAAATCGACTCCATCAATCAAAGTTGTAGCAAAGGAGCAAGATGTTAAAATGCCATGGAAAGACAGCTCAATGAGTGTGTCGGCAAAGTATGAGACTTGCCGCAAATTCTTGTGCCCTGTGAGTGTGCATGTAGTCCGCACATGATCATGAAATCACATTTCTACAGCCGGAATGCAACCCAAAATCGCAAGATGGTCAACTTAGGCGAGATTAAAAATTATATGTGCTAGTGTGTTTGCATGTCTTCTATGTTTGCAGAGCTTGCTTACTAGCTTGCCTGATGATCCTGGAACCTCTCTAGCTCTGTGTCTAGCTGCATTTTGAATTTTCCCTCCTTCTAGCCTGCATCACGAGCAAAGCTAGAAAGCTAGAAAGCTAGAAAGCAATGTGGCACGATGTGCGCAAAGATGAGATGGATGTTGAATTTATCAAATGTTTTCAAGGACTATTCCAATGTAGCTGTGCAGTGCAGCGCTAGAGCGGCCACAACTCTCACATTGTGTTCGTTCATTTTGTAGCGCGTACCACTACGCGGGCACAAGTCACGTGCGACAACAAAGGGGTTGTCGCGGATATAGAATATAGATAACGTAGATATTAATACAGCATAGGCACGTGGGTTCCGGCGGGACTCATGGCAGCACACCGGAAGTGTGCTGCCCCACGTGCGGCGGCATTCGCGAAAGCTTCGCGAATGATTACGCAGTGCACGATTTAATAAAAATATAATCTTTAATAAAAATAAACACAACTCTTCAAAAGGAAGCAAACGTGCCTTTCCCCCCCCCTGCCTACTTGTGCACGTAGCGCCTCGGCCTGTGAACACCTTACGCGCAACAACCTTTGGCTTCCACACACGGGAAACGATTTGACTAACAATGTCACAGCAGCTAGAAGAACAGCAGGACTTTGGCTCGCAGGCCGTGCAAGGGCACGAGCAGAAACAGGAAAGGAAGGGCGATACGGACGCTAAGGAAGGAGGAGGAACACCTCCACAGGCACCGCCGGGACCAGCACCCGGGATTAAGAAAGCAGATGCAGCAGCAGAGGCACTGGAGAACTTCTACGAGGCGGACGACGAGGACGTGGCCGCCGAAAGCAAGAAGGTCGTAATGGCATTACGAGCCTTGCGACCCAGGGCGAGCAACTACGCCAAACTGAAAGTATCGATAGAATACAAGTATCAGACACATGATGTTTGGGCAGCTATCATGCAGGACATCATGGATTACGAAGCAGACTTACCTCCAGAGTGGGCAGCTTTGTTTAGGAACGACGGGGGTCTGGGCGCCTCGCGGGGGACGACCCAGAGCACCGTCAAGCAGCAGCAGCCGGTACAGCGGAACACCCAGTTCATGTCTGTTAAAACAGCACCGGTTATGATAACGAAATACAACGGGAAAAGAGGTGAGGCAAGGAGGTGGTGGAAGAACGCTAGGAGTATACTCTGCGACTTTACCCCTAACCCCACCGAAAACGACAAGCTCAAATGGCTAGCTATAATAAAGCAAGCCATGGACCTTTACGAGACAGGCAGGACCCGGATCAGGCAGCTAGAGAAAATACACACTACAGTTAGTGGGCTACGAGACGTTGAGGCGATAATGAAGGCTTTTGTAAATGAACAGGATGCTAACT
This sequence comes from Bigelowiella natans CCMP2755, assembly GCA_000320545.1. NCBI lineage: Eukaryota > Cercozoa > Chlorarachniophyceae > Bigelowiella > Bigelowiella natans. The sequence goes on along the minus strand of ADNK01002810.1, from coordinate 9,712 downwards.
CCCTACCCCAGGCTATTAGAAAATACAGAGCAATGATGCAGCATGAGAGAGAACCTGTTAGAGACTTTGCCACGCGCTTCCAGGATATGATCGACGAACTACATGATTTTAATTACAACACAGGTGATGATCAGGCAAGGTTTGAAGAGTTCAAGTTAAAGATAAAGGAATCCACTTACGTTACGGAGAAAGGCTACACCACGATGGAGGCAGCAGTGCAGGCTATATCCCTACGCGAGCAGGAGCAGGACCGCAAGTTTACCAGCCCTAAGGTACCTGGCATAGGAAACATTAACGCTATTAAGCCGCAGCGAGACTGGTACAAGGACAGGGAAGGTAACCGACGTTGCGGATACTGCTCACGTAAAGGGAAACACACCGCTAAAGACTGCAGAGACAGGAAAGAAGGACGACCCAGGATGACGATCAGGCAGCTCAACGAACACTACGAGAAGTTAAAGAGAAAGAAAGGCAGAGGACAAGGATATAACAACAGCAAATGGCAAGGCAGCAACAACGGGAAGAACAATAAATATAAGAACAAAAAGCAGAACAGATCAATGCTATACAGCAGCAGATAAACGGAATATTAGATCACCTTAAGCAGGCGCCGACGAAGACAGCAGTACCAGCAACGCAGGACCAAGACAAGCCCATGACCCTAGACGACATAAAGAACTTAGGAGTATGCAACATTAATGACGAAGACGCTAACAGGACTATCAAAGTTGCTATGACCAAGGTTAAAGTTAAAGACAGCTACGGAGACTACAAGAAACTACCTGCCCTTTGGGATAGTGGCAGCATGCCGAAGTCCTTCATAAGCCTAAGCACAGTAAGAAGGTTAGGACTATTGGATCAAGTGACTAAGAAAGAACGTAAATATGCTCAAGCAGACGGAAGCTCTTCCATGAAGACCGTCGGTGAGCTAATGCTAAAGCTACAGATACCTGGCAGCGACGCGGAGACCCAAATCAAGACCCGAGTAGCCATGACTTTATCCATGGAACTACTCCTCGGACAGGATGCCCTAGAAAAATTAGGGGGGATCATATCATTCTACAATCACAAGATATACTTTGCTAAGTTGCCAAAGAAGTCAGGCAGGACCATCAGCCAGAACATGATACGGCTTGACGAGTGGACCTCTGAGTCAAGCGTTAATGCGTTAGAGTTTATGGACCTAGCGGACAACAAGCTACCTACACCTACCGAGCTACGGAAGAAGAACCCCGGCAAGACCATCCGACAGATAACGGAGCTACTGGACAAGACCCCCCCAGCTGATGATTGGGATATCGACAAAGGCAAAAAGTACATTAATAAAATATTAAACGAGAAGTACTCTGACATCACCAAGCCGACGACGAAGCCCTCCAGCAAGCTTACCCCAGTAAAGATCGAGCTAAAGAAGGGATACGAAGAGTGCATCATCAATGACCCAGAACATAGGCGACCGGAAGCGGACTGGGAAAAGATAGAGTGGCAGATCAATGAATGGGCAAAGGAAGGGAAGATAGAGCCAAGCAACTCACCATGGAACGTGAGACATGTGCTAGCTAAGAAACCTACTTACCCTTTCTTCCGCCTGGCGCACAACTTCATCCGCCACAACCGAGTAATAAAGAGGATCCAGACACCTACACCAAGGATAGATGACGTTATTGAACACGTCATAGGATACAAATACTACTCTTCCCTAGATAAAAATGAATCATACATGCAGACACCCATCCACAAAACCTCCCGCCCCATTACCGCGTTCTCCAGCAGGCACAGGAAGTGGCACTTCGTCGTATTCCCTTACGGCCTAAGCATATCAGGGGATGCGTTCAGTAGTCAGAACTACAGGGCATACACACATGATGGGATGGCGTCTGTGTTGTGGGTGTTTGTGTTTGTGTATGTGGATGATGACATAATATGTACCAACACAGTCGTCGCTCAGATCTTCCTCCTGGAAAATATATTTATTAGGTTTGCACACTTCGGTTTTACTATTAGACTGCAGAAGTGTACATTCCTAGCTACAAGAATCAAGTGGTGTGGATATTACCTGGAGCAAGGCCGCATCACCCCAAACCCCGAGAAAGTAGCAGCACTACAGCAAGCCCCTAAACCTAAGAATGCAAAGGAGTTAAAGTCATTCTTGCAGACTGCAGCTTGGATACTACGTAGGTTCTCCCCTACCTACGCTAGGACTGCAGCTGCTTTTACTACTGCTTACCGGAAGGAGAACTCTGTAGGCCTCAGCTTCGCTAAGGTGTGGGCCAAGGCTGGCCTTGATGCCCACTTCGATAACCTAATAAAGTTATGCAGCAACACCCTATTGAATGCTAAGCTAGACACTACTAGACCAGCTACCCTATGGACAGACTGGTCTAAGCTAGGTATGGCTGCTGTACTTACCCAAGACCAGCAGATCATACGGGTGTGGGGCAGGGCCTGCACAGCAGCTGAGGCCAAGTACAGCCCTACAAAAGGAGAGTATAAAGCCATGACTGAGGCGCAGAGGAAACTAAGATACTACCTGCTGTCGGTGCCCAGCTTCACCTTAATGACTGACCACAAGCCCCTCCTAGGCATCGACCGCAAGCTCGAAGCGCCTAACGATGAGTATGCAGCTATGAGGGCGGACACGGAAGAGTTTAGGGACAAGAGGACAGTGGTCTACGCACCAGGAGACAAGCAGCTTGCTGACTATTTCAGCAGGCTGTTCGAAAAGAAAGTCCCTACCCAGGTCACCCCTATGGTTAACGCGATTACCTTCGAGGACGGCGACTTCCTGCCTGATCCAGAGGAGCTCCAGCACCTTCAAGAACACCTGGATAAATACAAACACAAGCATGAGGTACTTAGTGATAGGATATATGTATACACTAATAATGTTAGGCGTACCTACGTGCCACGGCGGACCAGGGGAGCCCTTCTCTTTACCGCCCATGGACCTGCACACGTAGGAGAAAACCATATCACTGCTCTACTCTACCATTACTACTGGCCCTACAAGCTAAAAGAGATAAGGACATACCTGCGTGGCTGCAGGTGCTCCAGCTTGAAGGCGGCAGGCGTCGCCACCAAGGAGTCCAGCAAGAGCCGTGCATCTAAGAAAATCAAAGCAAGGAACTTCTTAGATATCGTGCAAATTGATGTTTATAAGTACGATGGCTATCACTACCTTACCTTCGTTGATGTGGCCACTGGAAAGTGCTGGGTTAAAAAGATTATCAAGGTCAACGTTGCTAAGAAGAACAAAGGCTTATATAAGCAGAGGCTTACTAACTGCTACCGTACCTGGGAGTCTGAGCTCCAGGCTATCCCTGATGAAGTTAGCATAAACAAGATACCAAAGAAGTTACATGTGGATAATGAGACCTCTCTTCTACAGCTACCACACCCTAATATTGATGCCTCACCTGTATACTATGCCCAGTCCAACTCCAAGGTAGAGCGACTCCACCGCACCTTGGCCAACCTAAGCAGGATAAATAGCACCACACCAGACAAGATACAAGGGTTAGTAAACGACACCTTCACGTCTGGGGGAGGTATCAAGGATAAGGAGAGGGAAGAAGGCGACGACAACGACGACGATACCGAGAGCGAAGACGAGAAGGTCCCGTACGATGGCCGAGTTCTAAAGGAAGGACAGTATGTTAGGGCCAAGGTAAATCTGAGATCGAGAAATAAACAAGACCCCTTCTGGGGTGGCGTTGCAAAGGTTACCGAGAGGAAGGGGAGGAAGCAGTACTACATCTATGATGGGAACAGGGTCACCTTGCGCCACATCAGTCACCTAAAGAATTATGATATCGGTGAGAAGCTCCTAGAGGATGTTAAAGTAAACCCTACTGTGTGGGAGCGAGCAATGCCTTGTTTAGGACCCCGACCTAAGTTCGATGTGGAATATGGAAACAATAAGGTCAGGGTGAACGACGATTGGCGCATGAAGATTGTCTATCTAGGCTACCCTGGATTACGAAATATGGAGAGGGTAGCTATGAAAATAAAGGACGGAAAATATCAGCTACTCTACCTAGCTGTTCCCGACTTACCCTTTGAGCACTGGTATAAGGTCCTGGGGGACCTTGATGCAGAGGGCTGGTATGGACACGAACCTAAGGACGAAGGTGAGTTCTGGGTAAGCGACAAAGGAGATAAGGTTAGAGAGGAATCTATTACCTGGTGGTTGGTGAAGTTCCGAAAGCGATGAAGGTCTAAGGGAATAAGGAAGGAAGGAAGGAGCAACGTGACTTGGGGGAGGTGTAGCGCGTACCACTACGCGGGCACAAGTCACGTGCGACAACAAAGGGGTTGTCGCGGATATAGAATATAGATAACGTAGATATTAATACAGCATAGGCACGTGGGTTCCGGCGGGACTCATGGCAGCACACCGGAAGTGTGCTGCCCCACGTGCGGCGGCATTCGCGAAAGCTTCGCGAATGATTACGCAGTGCACGATTTAATAAAAATATAATCTTTAATAAAAATAAACACAACTCTTCAAAAGGAAGCAAACGTGCCTTTCCCCCCCCCTGCCTACTTGTGCACGTAGCGCCTCGGCCTGTGAACACCTTACGCGCAACAATTTCAATTGTCACACGCTAGCACGTCTCATGCAATTGAAAGCAGCAGATGGCCCATGCTAGCATGCCCTTTGATTTGCCACATGCTGGCATGCGCGTTGCGTGTTGCATCCTTTCTTCGGATTGTCCATGAAACAACAACATGAGGGAACCGAGGTTGCCCGCGCCACAGACAGCCCTCATCCAAGTAGTGATGAATGTTGAGATCATCTGAGAAGAAAGTGAAACGGCAACTTGTGCAACTTTCAAACCGATTTCCCCGTTTTGACATGGAAATGGGATGCAAATCCATGCTGCGACAATATTTTTGAAATGTCCTCATTTTCATGTCATCACACCTAGCAAGTTGGCAATTCAGATAAATTGATGGTTAATTGGTGGTGTCGGCCAGAAATTCATGTCGTAGGTTGAAATCGTAGGGCATTTTCACTTGGAATGCTGTGGAAACAAGCTAAAGAAGGAACCAGTGCGAAATGGAAACTGAACTTCAAGAAGTCAAAACTCAAAGGCATGGGACTTAGTAATGATCCTCTCTGTGACATAATGGTGTTTGTAATCTGTGTAGAGACCTCTTTTTAAAGACAGAGGCTTTTCTAGCGACAGGAACCTTTGTAAATCGATGGCGTTTCGCTGCAACAGGTAGGAAAGGACTATGAATGGCAAAGGAAAGTTCGTTATGAGTACAAACTATGACAATTTATGGAGTTGCTTCTTGATTCAGGTGCTATGCAAACGTGGGAAAGTCTTGCTATATCACTCGATGCTCTCACATGTTCTGCTACAAATGTAGTAAGGAGTGGTTCACAAAGCATTCAAAGTGCCCAGTATGTGCGTCACATCTCAAAAGGTAAGAAATGCATTTGTTCCTTAAACGGAATGGTCTCTACATTTGTTTATAATTCTTTAGTGAGAGAGATCTTAGAAACTTTCGGATGAATAGTACCGAAATTTCAAAGCTTGCATCTGAAACTTGGGGACTGAGTCCCAGCCAAAGTAACATTGCTTGCAATATGTGTATTTGATGTCTAATATCCAAAATCATAGTTTTAGAAGTGTGCGCTAGTGGATTATCTTTTTGGGAGAATCAGGTAACATATAAGTTGACTGAGATAATATTTACTTCATACAGCTGATTGAGTTTTTATTTACCTTCTTAAAAAATTAGAAAAACGAAGAAATCAAATATCGGCAAAAGCAGGTTGTCCATAAAGATAAAAGAAACCGCGAATTTGTGGCTGCAGCAAACCAGAAGCTTCTCAAAGCCCAGAGTATTATAAATGCTCAACGTCAAAAAGCTCGAGTCTTGGCAGAGGAAATCCGGCGTAAAACAGAGGAGAATCGAGTTTTGCATGAGCAATTGAAGGAAAAATCTAGGTAATCACTACTTAGCTTGAGAATTTCATGTAAATTTGAAATGATAAACAAACGTCCATTAGACAAAGAGATAAGTACGCTGAATTGTACAATACGATTCGAGGAAGATCCATACAGCAGCAACGTTTGGGTGGGATAACGCCGAATAAACCGGGAACGCCATATTCGTCAAAATCTGACGTTGTCTCGAGGCGGGTGATCGTTCATTCTTCCGCCACATTGGGCCAATCAAGTCTTGATAAATTTCGAAATAGTCCATCCAGTAAGTAAAAGATTTGCCAAACAGTTTTATTTATATCATAGTTTTTCCACGATGGCATATTGAGCAATGTTTAAACTTTGAACTACCAGGATTTGCTGCATTGAAGAATTCTCACAGTCCAATATCCGCTATTACAGCTTCAAGCCCACGTAGTGTGGGGAACTTTAATTCTACCAACAGTCCAATAGTTCGCAACATTTCGGACACCACAGTACTAAATCCTTATGCAAATATAAAAAACAAGAGAAAAAGTCCACATTCGCATCAAGGAATTGTTGCTACCTCTCACAGAGGCAGCTTCTCAAACAGTTTGAATGCAAATCAGAACCCTTCACCAGGGAGTCTGAATCAACTTATCCATTCGTCATCACGACGACATGGCCTCCATGGGACTCCAAGAAGTAGAATGGGCATTAGACTTCAATCTTCGCACTCAACTCCTTGGAGACGTTGACATACATTACTAGATTACACTGAACCAACAACAAAGTGATTTTTTCTCTGTGCAAATTAATCAAATGTACATGTATGCACCGTGGTAATGCAAGCATTGATGCAAAATATAAACACGAAAAATGATTTGCTCATGCTTATCATGCCGAAAGAGCATGTAATCATGCAATGGTCGTACATGCAGAAGGCCAACTAGTCACTGCAAAAAAAAAGATTCACAGGTCAGTGCACGTCGCATGCGATGCCTTTAGATGGACCCATGCATTTGCTCCAACATTGATCACGCGTATAATTGATATAGTGTCAGTTTTTGATGAAACAGCTACCTAGCCTATTCACACGCTTCTGATGGGCTTTTTGCACATATTACAGCAAACGATTGACGCGCAAATGACTGCTGGTGACCTGAACGATTCTAGGATTAACGCCCAACGCAAGCACTAAAGGACACAGCCGTGATCAAAAGGAGGCAAAAACCAGAAACCATTGATTTTAAAAATGCAAATGCGTGCAAGTGCATGCCGCAAACATATATTGCACAGCATCATGAAAGTAGTTGTGTCAGTTTCCGAAACTGATCGTTTTATTTCTCAAGCTGTGTATCGCATATCACAAGATGGCCAGTGCGCACAACACCAAAACACCTAGATGTGCCTGGCTAGTATTTTCCTTGGTCATTGAGGAGGTTTCCATTTGTGGTGAAACGAACACATCTGCTAATTGTTGACAAAGAATTTTGCCGCATTGAATTGCACGTTATCGCACGGGAATCAATGCATTCGGTGTTCAATCTTAAACTACGACGCACTTACTTTCATATGAATCTCGAACCAATCACGTGATCAATAGTTTTGACCTTGCTATTATTAAAGGTTTTAGACGAGAGCTCTGCTTCCCGTCGCTCCGGGGTCCAATTGCAATTTGGGGATCCGTTCTATGACTTTTATTCGAGAAATAAATGAACCCTTCAACTGTTTCCGTTTTCTTTGTAGGCGTGAGTGTCTTGCTATCATTCCTCTCTATGCCTTTAATAGTATCTCTTCTGTTAACACCTCGATTTCGCGTCAGTTGAAACTCCTTCGTCAATAGGGACAAAGGCATGTCGGCTAGCTGTACATTGGCTCCTTGCCTATCCGCATTCCGTGGCCTAATCGCCTTTTGACGTGAAACATGTTTCGTAGATTCGATGGAACCAATAGAGAGTCGAGAGGAGTATCGTTGAGGCGCCATTTTACTTTGTTTTTGTTGTTTGTTATAAATATCAACTTCCTCAGGCTGTAGCGGCACTTTCGTTGATGGCGATACGAAGGTAATGATGACGCGCGGCTCCACAGCCTGTACAAAGTGCAGCTTTGTGCTAATGTCTTTGTCGTCATAGACCATTTCGTTGTTTATGCTGACTATTTTCAGCCTATAGGCACACCGAACTTGTCCGCTTGCGAGCCCGATCTAATCTCGGTAATAATTGTGTCACAAAAGTCGAATCCTATCCTGCCCGATTCGAAATCTGGCGTTGGAGGGAACCGTCAACGGCAAGCGTGAAGGGATAACTGCCCCACGACGTCACATTGACCTCGAAAGATTGCCACTGATTGACCGTGATGGGAAAATCCGGCAGATAGTTGTTTGCGACGCCTTCGGAGTCCATGCAGGTGTGCATCACGTACTGCGAGTTGGTGTCGTCACGCCTCAGGAATACTGCAGGGATGCGATCGCCGACAACACTGAAATCGGACCCACCAGCTCGAGTAATACGCAGCACACTGCACCAAACTGATGGGTAGGGGTTGGCCAAAGTGGCAACTCTGACATCAAAACGTAAGGAGAAATATTTGGACCCTGGGTTTATCGTCCCCAGAAGAGTATTGTTTCCTAATGCCGCCTCATCACCACCGAGCATATCAGTACCCAGTCCAGTGGGGAGCTGCGACCCGAAACCTAGGGCTAATCGGAGGAGGAAGCGCATACGGCACACACAAACACACACACATGAGCACACAAACACACGCAGCACACACGATCGCACAACGAGCGAGGGAGAGGCAGTTCTCTTTTCTTCTGTCATCGTTGCATGTAAATTCGTACCGAGATAGAGAAGGAGGAATAGAACCTCCATCGCCCCCTCTCTCCCTCCCTTCCTCTCTCTTCGGCTGCCACGTACTCTGCAGAAACAACCCTTGGCTCTGCACTGATCACGTAGATCTACTGTTCATCGTAACGTTTACGTTTCTTATGCGACATAAAATATTTCTTTGTCGCAGTATATATTCCCAAGCGCTTTTCGAGGGCACTGACAAACGCGCTCATGTTTGTGCGACAAGGAAGATCCATTGTCGCTATCGAAAGAAGGAAGCTATTCTTCCTTTTCCCCTACGACAAAAATAATACCAAGCTCCCGCGACTGATCGGGACGTCTCTCCTCCCCCACCCGCTCTTAGCTCGTTGGCTTTCGAAGCGAGTTTGATGCCAGGGACTCGAAGCCGGGGTCAGTTTGAATTTCATAAATCGATTTGTTCTTCGTCTGTCTGAGGTTCTGTTACTGTTAATCCCCCCCCTCCCCCAACATGGCAGCGTCGCTCGCCCTTGGCGCTTTATTGGTGGCCGCGGCTCTCGCCCGGACGGAAGGTTACGTGCGTTTGTATTTGGGCATTTATTTTTCCTGACAACATCGATACGTTCGGTTGTAAGCCGTTTCATGAAATTGCATGTACGATATATATCTTAACCAGGAGAACCAAGCGAAGGGGCGGCGAAGCGCGTAGATGTGCTGAAGGCGTCAGAGCTGGTCAGCGCACCATCGTGACCCATAAAATAGTGCCATGCATGCCCGATGCAGTATCACAAGCTAATACGAGAGAGGGGGTTGGAGAGACAGAGAGAGAGAGAGAGAGAGAGAGAGAGGGGAGGGGGGGGGGGGACTGTGAGAGAACCTCAGACAGACGAAATCGAATTTATGTAGCGCGGGGGAGCCGCTATTTCTAGATCTGGGGGGTCCCCCCCCCCCTTTGGGGCTATTTCAAAGTTGGGGTGTAAG
>ADNK01002812.1:0-12064 GCA_000320545.1 Bigelowiella natans CCMP2755 | reverse complement strand
GAGTCGTCGCTACTCCGCCATTTATCCGTTGGCGTTGTTGGAGGAAAGCTGTTTGTGTTTGTCGGCATCATGCTGATGTTCTCTGACGATAGATGGCGCCCTCCTTCCGTTCGTTATCATCATCATCACCATCATCATCATCGTGTCCTCTTCCTCCTCCTCCTCCTCCTCCTCCTCCTGTTTCTCCTTCTTCTTCCCTCCAGACTCTCTTGCGAGAGGGATCAGCACCATGCGTCGCTGGAAATGTTCCTCGCCATGATGACAAGCGATGAGCGCAAGGCCCTGCACGAGAAGAAGATTCAGACGTGGACGCAAAAGCTGCAAAAAGCATCAAAGGAGGTGATGGCCAGTTTTTAAGAGGCTAGTAGCACAGAAGGCGTGGATGTTTTGATTTCTCGGAAGGCTATTTTGTTGTTTTCGTTTTGATATATAAACATTCGCAGTGGAATCTCTCCTCCTGGGCTTGGTGTTTGCCATTGCTCCTCTAATTTTTCTGTTGTGTTTCCGTTGCTTTGTGTTTAGCTGGAAGACTACAACGCGAAGATCCCCGCTAAAGAGGACAAGAGCTACAAGAAGGTGACATCAGCACTCTTTCTGATAGCTAGCAGCAGCGAAGTGTTAGTTGGAGGGACGCTTATTGGTATTGAATGAACTAGTGATGGAACTCTTCATTTCCCCATAACCCTCCACCACCTCTCATTACCAGGTCATGCATAAACTGACACCGAAGATTAAGAAGGCAGAGATGCTCAAGCGGCAGGTGAGATTATTGCGCTCGTGCTATGAACCATTTGCATTGCTTCGACCGAGAATGCTTTGCGTGAGAGCTGATTCCTCTGAAATGATTAGGCCGGTGCCACTCTGGAGAAACTACAGAAAATGGAGATAAGTTAGGCAGAGGGCTTGCCTTCATTGCTGCGCTGTTAGTGCTTGCTAGCTTGTTAATGTGCGTGCGCTGCGTCATTATATGATATCTGAGCAAAGATGCATCATTACAATTTTGATCTGTTTTGAGAACGTAACGTTAAAATCATTTATCTTGATGTGCATCTTTTGCATTGTGTCGCACTGCGGCTAGACTGCTACAGTCGCTCGTTAGCACGTCTAGACGTGACACGCATTCTAGCATTCTAGCATTTGCGCACAAGCCATCTAGCCATAGCAAGCTAGCATGCTGCACATTTCTAAATTTGCATCTCTGATCTTTGCGAAGACTTACGTACACATGACCGACCAGATGCTTGTCTAGCTAGCATGCAGGATGACTAGATGATTGTTGCATTGTAGAAGTGCAACATGAATTGCATGATGTCACTGACTAGCACTCCTCATGTTGCATGCTAGCATGCTAGCATGGCACCGCTGCGCCATGAGCATGCGACATACTTTCATGTGTCATCGATCGAGAGTTTCAAGATACGGATACGATATTTGCAGCTAAGTAGCCACATTGCTATAGCCATTCTAGCATTTCTAGATTTCATAGAGACATGTTCCATGGTTTTCCTAGGTATGTTGAGAGCAATCAGTTGCGTAGTAAAGTTGTGTAGCTCCAAAATGCAAACATGAACAGATCGCACCACGTTGAAAAAGCAACAACATCACATGCAAATGATGCAGCTTTGCACATTTTCACGACAATTTGTTCTCTTCGGGTGGTGTTTTGTGAAGCATAATCACAATTCAACATGTAGATCAGTACACCCACACACACACACACACACACACTAGACATTTTTGACGCTAGCAACGCTGGCAGTGGTTGCACCCATCGATTGTTGCTTGAACTCTTCCTCTTTTTCTTTCAGCGGAGCGAACATAGGATTTCCTTGCTTTTCCTTCTTCACGATGCACACAATGAAAATGATCGCTGCAAGCACAGCGCCACCCAGCACCACGATTAGCACAGCTCCCCACACTGGAAAATCATCATTGCTGCTCCCCGCCAAGGAAGTGCCGTCCAAGTCAGTGAATTCAGGTGGGGGATCGTCCGTGATGACCACATTGCTTTCACCAGGGCAAAACGTGTCCAAATCAACTCCGTTGAACATTGGCAGCTTCGTGTACGCCTTGATGCCGCTTAGGCCCACAGCCTGACGACCTGTTTGGTCATCACCGACAATGGAAACTTCTGTGAAATCCAAGCTGGAAAGCGGCTCGTCGTTGGCCAACGCAACGACAGCCTCCGCCAAGTTGTAGCTGACCGATCCAATGCGCACCCCCAAGGTTGTAGCACTGAAGGGCACGGTGATGAAGCGGCGGGTTTGCACGGCTCGCAGGGCGCGCGTCTGGTTATTGCTGCAGAGGTTGAAAATCTTCTCGGCTGCACAAACAAGATGCGAAGGTCGTCAGCATGTGCTAAACACTACACGTGTAACATGAGTGAGTTTACCTGCAAGGTCCCAAGAGGCGTCAACAATGATCATCACATCGGGATCTCTTTCTGCAATCGCATCCCACGAAACATGATCCCAAGTCCTCCTTTCATCCGCGCCCAGGTCGGCGAAGATGTTCGTGGCGCCGGAGTATTCAATGATAGTGTTGACCGATCCGCAGCAGGCACCGACAAAGGGGTTGTTGTCGTCCCAGCTATCCAACCACAGCACGTTTAGGGAAGACGGACGCTTGTTCTCCCTTTCAGCAATTGTGGCGTGGTTCTGCACTAGTTTCGTGGCGTTTTCGAAGTGGCCTTCAATCGTGTCTACCAACTGTCGGGCTGCCGGGAAGGCATCGAAGATCAAGGCGAGGTCCCATATTTCCTCATACAGCTCGTTCAGCGTTAGCTCATCGGGGCGGTGTGTGGAGAGCTCGCAGTAGGGTGTTTGCAAGTACGTCTGAATGCCGAGAACCTCCTTCAACTCGGCCCTGCAGTAAGTCCTGTTACCACGGGAGGTTGACACCGTCAAGTTGCAGCCTTGGGGCAAATACTTGAAGTAGTCGGTGCGAGTCGAGCCTTCCTCTGTCCTGGCCTGGAAGGCGCTGCTGTAAGATGCATACAGGAAGTCGGGTTGCGTGGCCATGAGTGTGTCAATGTCAGGATAAGTCGCTGACAGCACGGGGACTTTCAGGTAGTCTGCTTCGAGCTCCGGCCAGATTTCGTCGTCCAAATACGCCGTGCCAACCATCCTTCCCACCAACCCCAAGGCCAACATCATCTCCGTCACACCTTGATTCAGCGTCACCGCGCGAGTCGGCGCTCCTGCAATCCAGGCTGACACCCCACAATTGGAGATTCCGATTGGGTATGTAGTGCCCTGCACTCCTGCCAAGAGCGCGAGGGTGGTGATGGCCGTGATCGTCTGCATGGTTTGTGGGGAGCGATTCTGGAAGCTGCGGTGAAAGTACCCTTTGCTTTGAGAATTCTCGCACAGATAGTGCGATTTGAGTGCGATTTAGGTACTCCGCTGACAACGAACTCTCCCCCCCTCGCTCTTTCTGTCGTGGAAAACCGGATCTCGGAGGATAAATGCAGAAATGCCCACCAATTGGTGGAGATTTCGTGCATGTTCGATGTGCTAATTTGGCCGTCGTCAAAGAAATGTTCGTGCCGCGTGGGCTTCGTTTTGAGAGTTCAAGGAACGCCTCCCACGTCACCGGAGTGCCGCATCTTGCAATCTGGGGAGGAACTTCGGACGTCTCTGTTGTTTTATCATCTCGAATTTCGAAATTTCGGTTTCATTCCGCGAGTCCACATCGATCTTAAGCTCGACCAGCACGATTAGCATCGCACAGCGTGCGTGTTGTGTCGCGGGTACCAATGGCGAGTGCGAATGCGGTCGGTGCTTCAATATTCCGAAATGGATGTTTTCAGGTGAAATCATCAGAGCGGGAAAACGGGGTCAAACGGCCCCTTTTTGCGTCACTATTGCCAGTGAAAATGTTGTCGCCGTGTGAAAATCTCATCGACATTGATTGTGCCCTTTCCATTCGCTTTTCAATGGCTCCAATGGCAATGATGTTCATGGTCATCTGGGAAAAAATGCATCCGAATTTTCTCTGAGCAACATGGACAAGTTGCATAGAAAGCAGTCAAGGAAGTTTCTTCAAGATGAGCCATATTTTCCTTGGAACAACACATTCAACAGCAAAAAGAACGTAGAATTTTATCCTGCGACTTGGTTGATATTCACAGTGCAGACCACGTGGCCTTCCTCACGTTTCCATCAAACTCCTCCCCTCCGAGCTGTCGATGCTGCTAACCTGAGCCAAGCAGTCGAGAAATGGCGCGTGGCAGAGGCGTAGTAATCAGGTTTGTTCGAGGCTGTATCACTAAGGTAAAGGCGGAGGCTATCGTCACGTCTTCAAACCCCACACTCTCCCCGAACTCGCAGAAGGGCTACTGGCGCTTCGCAGGACGTAACAATGTGAACGGGGCCGTGCATCAGGCCGGAGGAACAGCTCTCGCAGCGAGTATTAAAGGTCTTGAATTAAATGACGGCATTAACTCATCACAGCTTGTCAGATGCAAACCGGGGGGTGCTGTGTGCACGCCGGCAGGAGGAGAATTATCGCAGAACACGAGCTATGTGATCCATTGCTGCGTTCCGGATGGTCTTTATGGCGTCGGAGACAACGGTTCACAGACATTGAAGGAGACGTTTGATTCTTGCTTCGAAGTAGCAAACGAGTTGGGTGTGCGCAGTATCGCTTTCCCGGCCCTGGGCTGTGGCGTTCAAGGCTGGAGGCCCGCGGTGGTCTTCCATGCTGCGTTGCAAAGCATCGAGCACAACACCCGGTTTGTGGGTAATCCTTCTACCTCACACTGCAATGAAGAGAGAAAATATTCCGAGGATCATGATCTAGACAATGGCGTTAGCGTGTCTTTCGTACTCTATAGCGACCACGTTTTCAAAGTCTGGATGAAGCTTGCGAATGAGATCTTCGGAGGCAAAAGCTCTCGCTGGTTGGCGACAGAAACAGCAACAAAAGCAGAAAATGGTGACGAGAGTATGAAATATCATGAATGGGTCATGACAAGCAATTGATGATGACAGCTCATGGAGCATGTCGATCGATTTGAGTACTGTCTGTCTAGCTGTGACCAATGCCACCTGCATGTGGAATGCTCTGATCAGTGATGCCGCTGCACATGCTAGCATGACTAGATGATGCCAAGTTTGCACCTTTACAAAATGCAATGGTGATCAATCAAAAGTTGCAAATGATGATGGCATGGTGACCATGCCTAGATCGACGTGGCATGCAAAACGCACGCACGCGTGAACAACAAGTGAGCGCGCAAGACGTCGAAACGCGCAATGCAAGAACCACGTGAGCGAATCAACGAACACTGGAACAATTCAAACAGTTCCACAGGAGCAGCTGAGCGAATGAAGGGGTTTCTCGGGGGCAGCTGAGAGGATCATGAGTCACACCAACTCATCCGTGTCTTCAAGCCAACCAGACCGCTTGCGTCAAAGTGTCTTCTATGCAAGAACTAAGCCATGTCCAAACAAAATTTAATAGTACCCGGAACCTAGAACTATGCTATGTAGGGGATTGACGACTGAGAATGCATGTAATGTAAGTTACCATTCGTCCGGTGGCTCTTACAGAAGTGACCACAGTTTTCTACGAGTAGAAATGATATTGTTTCATTCAGAAGAGCACGGTTTAACCTGTTGGCATTGTTGTTGTCATTTGGGATTGTCACAGGTGCAAAATACATTGAATTTTTACAAACATTTTGGCTTTGCATGCAGGGATTTTCACAGTTTTTGCGGTTCCCCGGTGCTGTCGCAGTGGAGCAACCGATCCCCTCCCTCACCATGCATCTCGACGTTCATCGCAAATTGCTGCACGTGAAAATGGCATGTCAGCATCGGAGGTTTTGCTCCCACGACAAGCGATCTACCTTCAGAATGGATCGTAGCTGAAATACGTCGTGAGGATTTACAGGAGAAGTATTTATTTCACACGCTCATGAAAAAAATGGATGTTTTTCTAGGTAAAATCGCCTTATATCTTACGTGCAAACTTCATGCTCTCAATGGATGACCACTAGGCCTCTTTCACTTTGTGCTTCAGAGAAGACGAGCGAGAAGAGCCGACTTGCTCCATTTCCCCTCACATCCCGATGCCTGAACCTTACTCCATTGCGAATTTGGTGTCGGGTAGGCTAATTTGTGAACTCGAAAAGGATGTTACTTTGATCCGTTTTGATGGGATGGCTATGTTTGTGAAATGTGATGGTTTCTAGATACTCTAAAGCTTTCGATCATAGCGTTTCTGATTACTCGCGGGATGTGCCATGTGAAGAGAAAGACAGCTACTCCGAGGAAAATCATCAACATGTATCTCATGATAATTAAAGCAAGAAAAGACGAATGACTTCTCCTAATTTGACAACAGCTCCTCATTGATCGGCCTCTGTTTCCTCTTTGTCTTCGTAGTGGGGATTGTAAGAAAAAGTTCTCAAAGATGATATTTTGTATTCATTCAATCTTTGTACTTAGCACGAACCATTCTACTTTGGCCATGAAGCGACCCTAGTACTCATTACACTTGTATATGTAAGTATTTTCCGTGATTTTTTTTACGACTTATCTGACATGACCATTACTGCAGATGATTGGCTACACGACTGGCCATTGTAGGGACTTTGTTTGACTGTTTCTTATATATGTTCTCCATTCAATTTTTATTGTCGGCGAGCTGACATAGAACATAGATGTTAGTGTTCTTACTCAAGAATGACTAGAATGACAATTGCTGTGTCTTTTAATGCTCAACATAAAAAGTTCATATGCTATTTAGATCTCGTCTTCGTCTTGAGTAAGGCAAACTATCTGAGGGTCAAAGTTGTACTCTTTCTCCCAAGTTGGCATGGTGTTTTACACGCTGGAATTGCAGTTGTAATCAACACGATGGCGGTTGTTTCTATGATTCTAATCTTAGTCACGGACCTGGGAGGTTTTGCATTGTTTCGGCATTTTTCATTGTTAATAGCCGGCTGCACATACTGCTATCTTGGGATTCATTCAACTTACTGTCTTCGAAGGGAGCTGATTATGACACTGAAGCGCCTAACGATTGTATCTGGGCAGGACGACCAAAAAAGTATTAAAAGTTTAGTAAATTACATAAAATCCCCAAGAGCTGCTTATGCTAAAACGATAGCTAGCACTAATTGTATTAATAGTGTTAGCAAAATATGTAAATCTGCCACTGACTCTGAAACCTGTATCAAAAAATGTAAGCAAACGAATGAAAACCTTTTTTCGAGTACTTCAGAAAGCAGAAGCAATCAGACCAAAACTCAACATGTTGGTATCAGTTTTGGATTGCAAATTGATAACAGCCCGTGTAGTAAGCTATCTTATAACGAAATCATTGCAGCAGCACAACATCGTCATCAAATACGAGAATTTACAGTTAGAGCGTCAATAATTAAATTACAAAATCTTCTAATTGGCTTCCCCGTGATCATGGCGTTGGCATGTTTCATGTTCATATTCCTGATAATATTTTCAATGAGATCACTCCTTAAAAAAGAGCGGTATTCGGAATTGATCGACAGCGAAGCCAGTAGATTCGAACCGTTGAGCGATCTCACAATGTATGTTGGAATTATTATCTATGCGGTGTTCCAATGGTATGCAACAGCTTCGAGATCGAGTTCTAAATTTCTTCAGACATCAACAACGATTCACACCCAAGGGCATGAGGCAAAATCCTTGACACCTAAAACTCCAGTGAGATTTTCGCTTCAGAGAAAATCTGCCGTGACGTAGAACGGATGAATTATTGGTAGATCGCAACTATCCTAACATCAGTTATTATCACATACAAATAACATACCATAACGGATAATTCAAAAGTGAGTGAAAACTTTGTTAGACCTTGGCAGTAAACCTTCATATTGGCCGAATGTATAAGAGAGTATTGAGGTATTTGGTTTTAGTTTTTGGATTGCACCTATTAGGCGGTCATTTTCAATGAACAGTGGTGTCACTTTATTTCATCAATCATGAATTTGCAAGTTGGATTAATGAATAAAACTAGCTTCTCAAGCTGCGCTATTCAACTGAAACTTGCCTAGTTAAACACAATGTGGTTTTGTTGTGATGATTGATGAGATGCTATGGGGGGCACGCGCATGCTAGTCTAGCATGCATGCAGCCGGAGATCTAGCTATAGAGATTTACACCGCGGCGCATTCATCATGGCAGTGTGGCCTTGTGGTTCTATGGCCATGAACCACACCTTGCTAGCTTGCTCGCTTGGCCACCAGATATGGCACATGAGTTTGGTATTGTTCGAGCTCTATGAGCGATGCTCAGAGACCCATCTAGCCATGTGTTCATTAATTGACAGCGCCGAAATGATCTAGTGATGTGTGCGCATGCAGCGATTGCTAGCTTGCACAAATGAATTATATTTGTGCACATCATGGACTAGTCTAGTAGTGTACTCGGATCCACGCACAGCGTAGCTATCGTAAATCTTACCGCCAAAAGTTAGCATTGTTCGTATGCAGTGAGCTGATCAATGTACGCGTCGGCGTGGAAATATTTGATATTCTAGGATTTTATTTTTGGTCAAAGTGGTGGTTATGTGACGGGTGTAATAAATAAATTAAATGTTTTCAATGTTCACCATGGCTAGGCAATTCTGCGGCTACATCGTTTATTTCTCATCGCATCATCTCTTGCTAGATTGTATCGAATCATCGGTGCATGCCTTGGGTTGGTCAACCTTGCCAGGCTGATCCTGACGATGCGTACTACGATGATAACAGTTATTACTCGCCGAAGACCGACAGTGTGCATTTCCTATTGTAATTCACCACCAAAACAACTAAGTACAAACGATTTTTCATCGGAATTTTGTTTTAAATTGGGAGCAACTCAACAAAAACGTAGATGCGTCCCCTATCTTCAAGGATATGGTTGCCGCCGTAAAACATATATATTTGTTGTCGCACCTAATTTCTTCCCCCGCTCGCTGATTTCTTTTAGCTCTTTGAATTCTTTCCAGAGGGCTGGTGTTGTAGGGTCTAACAGGAGCGCCTTTTGCATCGTCGACAGTGCCATGTACGGTTCGCCGAGATTTAATTGCGCGCGAGCAAGACTCACATACCCATGCACAAACGTGCTATCGTTCTGGTAATGTTGAACCATAATTCTTAGAGATTTTGACTCGACGAAAACTGAGGTGAAAGTGTGAGCACGGATTGTTATCAAACACGATTCACCTCTACGGCTTTGTGTGCTTGCACGACCGCGTCGAAGGATCTTCCCAGTTCCAAGTAGACCTGACCGAATCAATTTTATGGACGTGGATTTTTGGAAAGACTGTCCTGTTTCTTCTTATGCGATGTGAGCTCTAGGTACTTGCGAGCATTGCTCGTAGAGAACTGCTTTGAGGGGCGCCTCGTCATCACCATCTGAGCACATCTGCAGCGCCTGATTCCACCTTTCACAATTGTGCATACGGTTGTGCATAAATAAAGAACAGTTTAGGAAGGAGAATCATGAGCTGGGTTTGCGTAGTTTATTTTAATTCTATTAAACCGACTTCCCAATGGCCTTTCCAAATGCCCCCTTCTCTGCCAAGATAGCACCCTCGCCGTCCAATGACTAATGTACACGTTTGTGAGGCACAACATGTTCGAGCTGAACTGTAACATCGATAAAAAAATTAGGGACCGACCTTTATTTTCTCCTCTCGGGTCTTTATTCTTCTCTTCTTGGTGCCATTAGAGCTTAGAGATGACGACGTGTGCTGTGATGAGACCTTAAAGAGGAAACTTCGGATGATTGTGTTCGAAGCAGGTGGGGAGAGAATTTACAAGAAAACCTTTTCATCGTCGAAAATGTTAGTCTTGGCTGCTATTCGCCTCTTCTTCTTTTTGATCTTCCTCCTCGCCCTGGGAGGATTGAGTTCCATTCTTCCGTACGGAGTGTTGGATGTGTTGTTGTGAAATTAGCAATATAGAAAAACAGTCTTTTTTTTTACCGTCAAATATCGAAAAATCATCGCATCTTTCTTTATGATAATTTCAAATAAAATATCGCAGCAGGATATATCTAAATACAGCCAAGTGGCTGTACAAAACCTATTTTTTAATTCGTTCCCATGAATGTGTGCAATTAAGAAAATAAGACATATTTCATATATTTTTGGTATAAATTATGACCTAATTTTGGCGGGAGATTTTCCAATTTTATCAGCAAAACGGACTTGCCTCAAAACCCGAGCGGGCACGCTGCCCCCCCTCGCCTTCATTAGAAGGGAAACGAAGTTCAGCTTACAAAGGGCGAGGGTTCCAACTTTACAATCATTCATCTACACGCATTGACACGCCTTCGCCTCAAATAGCATCAATAACGGGCAATTGATGATCGGCGGTGAATGTCCTCGTCATCGTCCAATGAGCTTCCTTCGCATTTACCTGCTCACATTACTGATTTCTGTGGAGCTCTGTAAAGCCAATGCAAAACAAAACGGGTACAGATTTATACCTTTGCTCCGGCATATTTCTAGACATATTCAGCAATCTATGTATCACTATACACATGTATATATATATATATATATATATATATTATAATATTCATATCTATATTGATGTGCACACGTATGTGAATGTGTATTCAAGTATAGCATGACTTGTTCTATGCTATCGAAGGCTCTCCGAGGAAATACAAGGCGAGGTGGCGGTAGCTGGTGGCCACATGGTAGGCTTTGCTGGCGGTGTCCTCACCCTGCACTCCTTATACTCGTTAGCCAAAGTCTCTACAGGTTCGTCGATGTAAGGGAGGTGGCAGAGACCACGCACCACAGAATATATATATATATATATATATATATATATATATATATATATATATATATATATATATATATCACTTCTCCCTCATTCGATCTCATTCCCCCGCCCCCGTACTTCAAACCCCATTGTTTCGCCGCCATTCACTACATAATGGCACCTCCTGATTCGAATCTCCCGTGTTTGGATGTTCAGCGCACCCCCTCGCGCCCGTGGCAGGGGCAGCGTCCATTGCCTGCGCCTCCATAATCTCATGTACGGCGCGCAAAACTCTAACGCCCCCACAGCAGCTGATTTTCATCGCCTTGTTTAACATAAGCATAATCTCGTTCATTGGGAATATAGGAATGTCCGATGGACCTTACTGCTGCTGCTGCTGCTACTGGTGTAATGCTGTTTTCTCTTCTCACTTCTACTTTCCGTCTAGGCAACGTTGGCGAGCATATGGGCACAAGTGCACTGCACTCCATCCGAAGCGCGATCGGACTGAAAGCAGAAGGTAGCGCTATGGCCACTCGTGGCAATGCATGCGAATTCTCGTCGTTCGCCGACTGCGGAGGGGCATATCAGATATAGCTATCAATAGCCGTAATGATGTTTTGGATAACGATGGCGCGACGGCGGCGCGGAGATTAGCGTCAATTATTTCACACCAGTGACTTCCGATGCCAAAATAGCGCCATCGTGTCTCCAAGCTCATCACTCGTGTGTTCTTTCGTGGATGTGTGCGGTTTGCAGAGGGGCCGAGGAGTCGCAAGCACGGCGCTGACAACGTCCACCTGCTTCCCATCGGAGAGGCAAACATCTACTACGGCGTTCTTGGCCTTGCATCGTGGTGCGTGCAGTGTTTGGCGACGTTTGCACGTGTATTTTATTCGAGGATGCGACGGCTGTAGCACCGATTCACTAGGAGCTGCAGCTTACAGACTATTATGAGTTAAATGTTTATGTGTCTGATGAGGTTCGGTGTGTGTGCAGGTGGGCGGTGGGAGGCACGTTGAAAAT
The DNA here is from genome assembly GCA_000320545.1 of Bigelowiella natans CCMP2755. Classification (NCBI taxonomy): domain Eukaryota; phylum Cercozoa; class Chlorarachniophyceae; genus Bigelowiella; species Bigelowiella natans. The sequence goes on along the minus strand of ADNK01002812.1, from coordinate 285 downwards.
GGCCCTTCCGAGCGATCTTCGGTTAGGATATATATATATATATATATATATATATATATATGTGTGTGTGTGTGTGTGTGTGTTTCTATATACGAGTTGTGTTACATAGCAGTGTTAGTATTAGTCCTTTGGTTGTCATCTTCTCAGGTATTTTTTTTTTTTTTTTTTTAGAAAGAACAAATGCACGTGTGTGGTTTAATTTCCATCACCATGATGAAATGCACGGGGGTCTCACTGTGAGAATTCCCAGGGCGCCTTAAGGCCGATTTGGGAGCTCTTTGCCAG
>ADNK01002816.1:0-21257 GCA_000320545.1 Bigelowiella natans CCMP2755 | reverse complement strand
CCCCCCCCCCCTTCCCACGGCCACACCAGGAAAGGGAAGCTTTTAAAAAAATACCTTTTTTGTGGGTGGGGGAGAGAGGAGGGAAGACAAAGGTCAACCCTTTTCCCCCCTCTTTTTATATTGGCCTTTAGAAGCTTTGGTATTTATTTTTTTCCTCCCCCCCCCCCCCCCGCCTCCAATACCTCTTTGTTTTCGCTCCGGCAGGTTTCAAGTTTCTTATTGGAAAATCCGAGGCCTTGGGGTTGGTTAACCATGACATAAATGATATATGAAAAGTAGTATATGCTGTGCCTTTGGCTGCTCTTACTACAGCATGAAAATATAATGATAATAACAGTAGAAATGACGAGTAATCACGTGTATATTTCGATGTGGATGGGACATTGCACAAGCCGTGTTGGCTTTGAACGAATCGTCCATGCCATCTTGAAGACTTATCCGCTCATTATTTTCATCAACATGATCAACCCCCCCCCGCCCCCCTTCTCTTCTCTCTGTCTTTCTCTTCGGAAAGGCTCCGCTGCGAATGATGTGTGCCTTCGCAGGGGCAAACTGGAGTGCGGTGGACTTTGAGGCCAAGATGAGCGCTGATGGAACGGTCTTTGTAGCAGCCTAACAGAACACAGACAACACACACTACACGAACAATAACGTCACGGCCCGAACGGGAGGCCTACTGCAGCTCGCAAAAGCGCGGCGCTGTCAAAATTGAGCTGTCGCGATCTGCGCTCTCCCCCTCCCTCGCCGTTTCTAAACGCCATTCAGCCATCACAGTAGCTTTGTATATGTGTACGCGTGTATTCACGCTTTAGGTTGATAAGAAGTCCTGGTTTCAAGGTAATAGAGCGACAACTAGAGCCATCACCTCCCTGTTTTTGTTAGCCTAGAGTAAGTAACACCGCCCTCCCCCCCCCCCCCCCCCTTCAAACAATGTTCTCTGTATCATCAACGACAGGGGCGAAGCCGGAACTTATCAAGCGAAATCCTCTCTTGAATCTCCCCTTCGTCATCGATAATGCGAGCGGTGATGATAGTGTCCACTAGAAAGCGCGCGCATACGACTACGGCTGCGGCAATGGTTCTTGGGTTTTTGGCGGGTTATGCGTGCAATGTGTGGGGAGCACCCTGAAGGACTATGTTCGCTTCTCGTCGTCCGACGAGAGGCAGGAAAGATACATAGAAATTGGGTTGGGAACTCGGTTCTCTCTCTCTCTCTCTCTCTCTCTCTCTCTCTCTCTCTCCCGGTGTGTGTGTGTGTGTGTAATTGATTACTACATGCACAAGAACACCGAATAGTACATTATATATATATATATATATATATATATTATATTTATAATATTAAAGTTTATTGATAATACATTGTAACCACAGGAGAGCTCGTGACGCAGACCCTCGCGTGCATGTGCTTCTTAGCGGAAAAGTAGTAGCAGCCAATTTTTGCTTGCCAGCCATGTGTTGTTTTTCCAACCGTTCAGTCTCACTACCATACACACTTTATGATGAGGCGCGTTTTGACTTCTACTCGCTGCCTGTGGGGGTGTACATGCGTTGAAGTCGATGTATGGTTTCTGCTGCTATTGCGCATTGTAAAAGTAACTGTGGTGAGGTCTTTGATTTGCATTCTTCCGTGTGTTGTTACAGGCTTGGGTTGATGGGGAGCTGTGCTGCTACGGTGACCATCACTTTGGAAGAAAACTCTGGAAAGATTTGATTAATAGCACACACACACACACACACACACACACACACTCTCAATAACAATAATATCATAAAAATATACACCCACACACATAAATATACGCATTTCATATATATATATATATATATATATATATATTTTATATTGATTCATCATTGCTGCATTATGTTATCTGTCGTTATTTCTGCTTTCATCCATCATCAGACTCACCAACTTCTCTGTGAGGCCCATGACCTGCGCAATGCAGCCGTGAAGGCGTTCTATGGACGCCAAGACTACGTACGTGCGTGCATTTGTGTTATCGGAGTCATCGTATTTAGAGTAGCAGCCGTCCCGATTGGCTATGAATATCGTGTCTTTGCGACTAATTGCTTAAAGCGATGAGTAGTTGCCTTCATGATCGATTTGTTTTCTTTGCCCTAAAAGCAGTCGGTTTGCAAACTCGAGAGACGTTTGTTGTTTCTAATTCACCGCGTGTTCTCGGCACGAGTCGCGACAAAATCGCGCGGAGTCTCCCCCGTTCTTTTTTTTTTGTCCTTTTTCAGATTTCTTTCACCCAATCGTCCCGTGTTCTTCTCTGTTTGCTTTGCACAGGAGCCGTACATCACCAAAACCATTCCAAAGGAATACGCGAAATTCGAAGCGGTATACGAGAAGTGGGATGATCCACAGAGGGACGGGGATGTGTATCTCTCTCTCTCTCTCTCTCTCTCTCTCTCTCTGTGTGTGTGTGTGTGTGTGTATTCTCGTTTGGTAGTTTGACATGGGTCTGCTGTTCTTCAATCGCTAGTGGCTTGGGTTGCATAAGAAGCCTTTCTTGAACGGGGAGACGCCTACAGCACCCGATTTTCATCTTTGGTCAGTGCGGCGTTGATAAGGGAGAGATTAAGAACGAATGGTTTTGTTCGCGAAGAAGACATTTCTGGGGAAAGATAGATGCAACGACCATATTCTAAGCAATGCGAGAAAAAGAGGAAATCGCTCCAACAAAATTCAGTTTATTCGAGTTTTCTCGTCAGTTTTATCACTACAACGCCCATGATTAGTTGGGAGGGGGTGCAGATAGATGAATGCCTCTTTTTGTGTCATCGGAATGGCACCGTGTAATTTCCACACAACACACGCATACGCGCAACACACACACACACACACACACACACACACACACACCTACACACACCACAATCACATACAACAAAATCCCGCACGAACACACGCGCACGCTCAGGGAAATGTTGGACCAGAACGAGCGCTTCTGCGTGGAGATCAAGGCCGCGTCGTCGTTTCTTGCTGGCTTTCCCAATCTGAACAAGTTAGTAGAGAGAGCTAAGCCCAGCAGCAGCGCGCACAGTAGCCTGTCCATCAGCAAATGCCCGTGCTCGCAAGCGATATAACGGTGTGTGCGCTCCTTCTCTCATAAATGATTCTCGCGCATTAACAAAGGTACTACACCAACTTCCGAGCACTACCCGAACTCAAAGGGTGAGGCCCTCTAACAAAACCAATCCCCCCCCCCCCCCCCTTTTTTTCCCCATCGGGGGGAGGGAGGGGGGTCGAAAAGGACCTCCTCCGGCGACATGTGTACTCCGGCGGTGTGCGCTTGTAAGCTGGCAGATAGCGCTTCGCTCTCACGAAGACGCTGTGTTTGTTTGAGCGTGATCATGGATTGCGTCCGTATCTTTGTCCTAACGATGTTGTGTAGATACTTCAACGGCCCTTTCTACCAGTACACCTGCAACAATCCTCACGCCAAATATCCGCTCCCAGCGCTGCAAAAAGAGATGGACACCGAATCATGAGCGCTCTTTCTCTCTCTCTCTCTCTCTCTCTCTCTCTCTCGCTATCTCTCTCTATGGCCACTCTTCTTATTCCGATTTCGCGCTTATAATAAGCTCGTTTGTTCTTGCTGCAGAGCCGCGTCGCGAGTATACGAATATAGATGAAAGGGGCGGCGGGGAGGTTGGGTAGGGGCGACGACCTGATCAGCTAATTTTGAAGAACATGATGGTTTCTTTGTGTACAATCTAGCGATCGGTGCAATCTAGGCCTTAGCAATGACTACATCTAGACACGTGTGTACACACGCAATGCAATGTTGCAGCAGCTGCGTCGTTCGTATATCATGCATGCTAGCATGCATGGTGCGACACGCACGATGCATGTTGGGGCGCAAAGCTAAGAGTGTGCGAATGATCCATTATGTGTCAGATTAGACTACTAAGTAGCTAAATCCAGGTCTAGAGGTGTGTGAGTAATCTAGCAATCATCCAATTGATGACTCATTGCTCGTGATCGATCACAGCTACGTACCTAGTCATGTAGATGATGTAGAGGTCATGCTCATTGCATATATGCGATGGTGTGTGCTAGCATGACGTGTGCATTTGTCATAATATCGCTAACTTGTGCTGTCCAAATTGATGTCAAAGAAGCAGTAGGCAGCACTTGCTAGCAGTGCTAGCTACCTGGCTGTTCTAGCCCTGTGCACATCCCTAGCTAGGGAGAGTCACATGCTAGCTCGTTGCCGCTAGCATTGTTGTTGATCGTGCAGCTAGAGTTTTCCCCATGCTAGCTTGCACCTACATAGCAGAGTAGCATAGGTCTAAAATGTACCGCCATCTTTTTGCCACTTAATTGTTTTTGATTCGGCGCCTGCTCTGCATGAACTTGCGAAGGTTCACCGCAGGGACGTGCATGCACGTATACAAAGTCCAGCCATGCCTGTGTTCATGCGCATGTGCAAAGCTCAGCTAGCTCAGATGTGACGCGCAAATCGAGTTTGAACGCTTATACGAATGAACAATGTTGACGATGCGACCACGCAAATATCTCACGACTGCATTGCAAGCTTTCAAGCAACGCCTCGCTATACCAACAAACACCGGCGGAGACATGCACAATTATTGTTTAATTTCATTTTATGTGGCATCTCAACACAGCACGAGTCTTTGCATGTCCAGACACAAACATGGTAGCATATGGCTCATGGTGGTCTCATGCCAACGCATGCACGTACTACAGCTATTAGAGAGTCCGATCCGATCCAGACATGACAAAGAGGTCGTGGGCCGTCGGGATCGAAAGTTGTCATTGTTTGTGTTTGATCGGCGCTACCTAGCTAGCTACGTGCGTCTACAGCAGTGGCCTAAGGTGCATGCACGTACAAGTGCAAATTGCGATGGACGCACATGTGCCATGCACGTGCTATGTGATGCTTGTGTAGCTCGATGCTATGTGCTACGCTGGCGCGCACACAAAAAACCCGTAGACCTATGCTTAGCATTGTTTACATGATGATGAGCTGGCGTCTAATTATAGCAGCGCTTATTCCAGGTAGTACATGGTCAACTGGCACTTACCCAACTGAGCATATTGACGGCACGCCGATGCAATGTACAGAGATATTTCTTTGAAAGAACACGAAGAATTCCTACTTCCACATGCCTAGCCTCCTCTCACATTGTAGTCCTTTTGCAACTACTAACAGATTACATTACGGAGCACTTGCAGCTTGATTTCAACTCGGTCATCGCCTGTGCCTCGTTAGCTCCAAGGCTAGCTCCAAGACTAGTACCGACGCTAACAAGTGTGCTTGGGTCGGATGCCGACTCCGACTTCTTAAAAGCCGGATTTTGGTTTATCCAATAATTGCTCCTGCGCATTACAAGAGAGAAATGTTTTGTTAGCAGAGATCGAGGAGAGAACAGGGGGGCAGACAGAGAGGGGGAGGGGGAGATGGGGGCTTTTCTCCTGGTCTTGAGGAAAAGAAATAACGCTTTTGCTGCTACTGACTCTCGGTAGTTTACATCGAGCTCGTCTTGGCGGCTCTGAGGAAGGAATCAGAGTTGAGTTCGGTGTATAAGAGCTTGTTATCTAATTTGTCCTCGTCACGGTAACCTTTGATTTATTATCATCATCATCATCATCGATTCAATTTTAAGACACCGAGACGCAAAGACCCCCCAAGAAAGTCATATGAACATGCACCAGCGACTATTAAACACTCAAACACGCATCATCTTCCATGATTCCCCCCAAAATTAATTGCGGGGCCGCGGTTGTGCTCATCGTGGACAACATTATGCATCTCTGCGAGTTTTTGTTTGGGCTGGTATAGATTTTACTGTTGATTCTTGAGACGATGCCGAATATCTTATCGTCAGGATGAGTAGTGCCCTTTCTGCTTTCACGCACGGTGGGAAACCAAAATGGGGAGTAACACAACAAAGAGAAAACGTTAGATATATTCGCGCAAGAAGAACCTTGAGCTTCTTCGGGTCATCATGCCATGGAGGCACATCGTCGCTTTCAGTACTTTTCGAAAAGGGAAAAGAGCCAACCTTATCATGGTAGTTTCTTTGTGTTCCGCTACTTTCGGTTCGGACGCACTAAAAATGACATGTACAACAAAGAAACCCCATCTCACCGACGACGCAGCCAACAGACATGGGAAGAAAGCTGGCGTGCATGCACATAAGGCCTTATCAACAATGGTGAAATTAAAAAACCGACGAAATCAGGCTGTATTGGTTTCCGCCTGGCTGTCATCTGCTCCCCCCCACCCCCCTGCTGTGAATCACCACAACGCATAACCATTCATTGGCGATTGCATAAGCATAAATCTGGCCGCAGCTTCGGTGCCCCATTCTCTCCGCACATATGCAGCTCGAGCATCGAGCGACATCCAAAAACTAGAAAAACACAAAGTCGTGCTGCCAAGCGCTAGCTCTATAATTTCCTCCTTATCCCAAGCTTCTCCAAGCTATTTGATTGCTATGTTTATCGAATTCAGACCTCTTTAAAATTAGAGGGTCGGTTAATACTCCCAGATTCGGCCATCTTCCAGTCCCTTTGCTCTTGCGGCTGAAGCCCTCCTCCATCATCGTAGCAAATTTCTAAGGAAACGAATATACGCAATCATATCATAAGTTGTGAATAATACTAGGAGGCTTCTTCCAAACATTTTTCAGGTAATTTTTGGGTCGTAATTATAATAACCATTTCCATTCTTTCCATACGCACATTCATTTCTTGATTCATCTGCAGTATCTGTAAAGAAGAGTGAAACGACTCATATCAAGACACATATTTGCATCGGGTGAGTTGCGTAACGTAAAAGGGTAAACGACGCAAAGGAATCCTTGACATCTGGTGGTGCGGTTCAAAATGCGAAAATACGGAGGACTTCGCAAAGCCACGAAGTCTCAGCTGATATGAGAAGCATACCTGCGCGATCTGTTTATTCAATCTCTGTTCTTCTTGCACGGCCTCCATCTTCTTCGTTGCCTTTTGTGCATATATTATAAACAGCGTGCGTGCGTCTTATGCTTTGAGAGAGAAGGAGATATGGGACCAATAAAAAACGATGAGACCAGTAATAAACAATATCGATGACAATGTTGCGTTTAGAATAATAACAGTCAAAATCATCCTTTAGATCATGATAGCTGTCTGTATGAATGGTACCTGATCTAGCTGCCCCGATAAAACACGGTTAGCTTCCTCCGCTTCATGTGCCTTCTGCATTATTGGATAGATAATAGCAAAGGAAACGAGACACTCATCCCAAATTGACATCGTATACACTAATCACACTTGCGCACACATACACACGCACACAGGGGGGCAGAGAGAGAGAGAGAGAGAGAGAGAGAGAGAGAGAGTCGCAACCTTTTTCATTTCCAAGAACTGTCTTTTCAACTCCTCTGCGTCACTCATATGGCTCTTGGCACGAGGAAGATTCGAATCATCTAGACTTCTTTTACTCGGCGCCAGCGAGTCCGTGCTTGCTGACTCTTGCTCACCCGAAAATGAGTTTCTCTCCGTCAAATACTACGAGTATACATGAGAGAATTTGAAGATAAGCGAGGAAGTTTTATATATTTAATACAGTTACACATGCGCCGAGTTCGTGAGGTGTAAAAGCTGCCAAATCCTTGTATAGTGTATATATATATATATATATATATATATATATATATGTATTTATTGCGACATATCTGATATGAGGAGAGTGACCTGGCTGCGGGCACCAAGTCTACTATTCATTTCCTCCTTCATTTCCAGCTGTGTGAGTGTGAGAAAGTACCGGGATTGTTATCAGAAGCCAAGATAAAACACATTCGGATTGATGATGCGTAGAGCAGCGCGCACATGCTTGGACCTTACGATCACGCATGAACGGTCAATGGGTGGAAAATCCATGTTGCATCTTACACTGAGGGATTACCTTCCCTAAAGCTTCCTCGAGTTTACAACTCAAGCTGACATTACGGTTGACAAGCTTATCCTTTTCCTCTTTGACCTACAAAATCAAAGAGAGAAAACGAATAGCGAAGGATAAGAGGAGGCCAGCCCACAACTCCCCAGATAATTAAAGGAAGAAATATAATGACTTCACAGACGAAATTCCCATAAATTACATCCTAGCACAAACTGACTTAGACGGTATTATCCGAGCCCGAATTCGGCCGAAGGTATTGGATTCAAAGCTTAAAGACTACATCTAAGCGCGGCGGTGTGGTGTGGTGGCGTGATGGCAAAGAAGGTTAAAAAAAAAAAAAAAACCGAACCTTCTTCATCGCGTCTGTTCCTGAGTCAACTTTGCGGGCCAGACTAATTGACGAAGAAATGATCGGTTTCCCCACATATATATTCGATCTCAAAAATATTCCGCATTCGCAAATCACCACGCAACTGCGCGCAACTATGGGTAAGGCAGGGGAGGGGGGAGGGGGTGGAGGATAGGAAATACCGTCCTATCTGCTCCTCAAGGAGCGCAATCTGTAGTGCCTCTCCGCTTTTCCCTTCCTCCCTTAATCTTTTTTAGGCAGCAATAATGCAAAGGAACGATGTCAAGAACAACGATGACGACGATGTCGACTGTTTTTAAACGACGGGCGAGAATACTAGAAGCTATTGAAGCCGATGCAGCGGCCGCGCAGCGTTTGCTTGCAGATTGGATGGGTGTGCGTATCGTATGAGATCGATGCTCTCGCCGCTCAACCTCCGGACATTGGTTTTGAATCCCGGCGAGCCAAGTAGCCTACAGCGTTAGAGAGAAGGAAGGAAACATGCGATACGATTGAGAAAGGAAATGGTAAGCTGGGATAGCAAATTTCATCCGCGAAACTGGCTTTACAGAATAATAGACAACTACAGCACCTCTGCGATGATGCGGGAGATCTCATCCCAACACGCTTACACCGAACTAACCTGAAAAAAACAACAACCCCAAACATGCAATGAATTACTACTCTCTATCGTGATAGACACAACGCAACAGCAGAATACAATCGTGCCCCTTTATTTCTTTGAGAAACCGAGCCAAACGTGTTGGACATCAATTGGACTGCTCTAAGTTAAATCTCCTCGCTATTACATGCGGCTCGGCATCGGCCCGTCGCTGTCGTTATCTCCAGAAGCCTGATTTCAGAAAAGAATTGAAACTGAACTAATGATCATGTGACGACGCCAGTATTGCTGCCAAACACCACTTCAAAGGTAGAATCCAATGACAACTTCATCGCATACAAGATTCTATTTAAATTGAGTAGGATCATACACAAATATGCAATCTCTCTCTCTCTCTCTCTCTCTCTCTCTCTCTCTCGCTCTCTCTCTTACCCACACAATACACCGCACGATTTATATTTTTCGCCAAACTCGATATAGATTATATTCTTTTAGTTGACATTTAACGTACATTAGATGAGCTCTCAATGCTACCATTTTCCCTCAAGAAATCCCCCAAACGTTTCCTGAAGGAAGTGATAAATATACACATCACAAATATCATATAAATATTATATATATATATATATATATATATATATAATATGCATGCTGCGTGTGTGTGTTTATATGCCCCAGTATAAATGATCCAGAAACTAACAATAGATGATCGAATTTCTTCCGAAAGCATCGCCCAATCTTAAAGCATCGCTACTTTCCCTCACACTTGGGTAAAACCGTCAATACGATTCCTCCCTTTGTACTACAATGAGAAGCTTGGCCAACTCATCATCGACTATGATGAGTGTGGAAGGTGGGTTGTTCTCTGTTGTATCTCCAAAGTCAACGGTGCCGGCCCTCACCTCTTCGTAATTTCAGGAGTCAAGACTCCAGACCTGATTAGTTATATATCATATTATATATATATATATATATATATATATATATTATTTGCGCGTGCGTTTATGCTCAACTTGAGCGCATAGAAAAGTTATCGATATGGAAAGGTTGCTACGAAGGAGGGAAGAAGACTAAACTAAACATTTCAGAATAGACCACCTTGGGGATCCGGGGTCTTTATCGGAGAAGTGGCCAAACGATGCCGAGGCTGACAAAAAAGGTGGAAGAGAAGAGATCACGATTTAAGAGACAAAGTTGAGTGGAATTTGTATGATATAAGCTAGCCGCATTGGTCAGATTCATCCTTCTTTAACACTATCTACGGTGGTGGGCCCTCTCGTAAATGTTGGACTTCACATTTCTACTCGTCCTGCGACGAACTGCCTTCTCTGCCAACAAATCACGACAACTACCCATGGAGCGCCTCAAGCGCTGTGTGCTTGCCAAAGCAGACAGAGACCTCCGAAATTCCTGATTTGTCAGAATGCGGTTAACCGCGGAGATGTCACGACTTGCGACTTGCGAAAACGAGCATCTATGAAAGATCCCGGCCAATGCTTCTTGAAAGAATCAGAGGTGCGTGTTGTCGTATGTTATCATCGTTTCTACATTTTTTTTCTCATCAGAACTCCTCCTGCACGTATCGTGCTACTTCGCTTTACGACTGCTAATCGTTCTATTACGAAACGCTAAAGATGCATCTGCTACGAGTAATTTACCATACAGGGTGACATCGTATCTTCCCTTTCAGGTGGACGACTCTAAGAAGATCATATTCGGTTCAAGCATGAGCAAAACTGCGGAAGCTTTTGCTTTTGAATCAGGAGAATGCAAAGAGAGAAATGCGTATTGATGACAGCTGCTCATTAGCCCGCACAGCACTAATGCTCGATGTTCAGCATTGAATCATGGTTTTGGACGACGAAATGCCGGTTCGGTGTTACCAGCACCACAGTAGTATATCACATCATAGAATCTTTTGATACATTTTAGCTTTCATCCAAATTTACTTTCTCATTGGATCTGTTTTTATTGTACACTGAAAGTATGTGACTTACCACTGCTGGAGAGGGCACATCAGCGAGATTTGAGAGAAGCTTTTCGCCTGAGAGAAAAATGGGAACGATAATAAAGGACTATTGAGCTGGGGGTGCTATCCGTGCATATTCCACGGAAAGTTTAGACTGGAAATCGAAAACGTAAGTCTAACTCATTGTAAAAAATAATCTTATGGTATTGTTTGGTACACGAAAGGTTATACTACGTACAGTTATGCGGATCTTCCATCAGGATCTCGAAGAGTAATTTTACCCTTTGATAAACAAATGAGTCAAGGAAATGAGCTATCATATCATGAGTGCTCCGTTCATACTCTGTCACAGCAAATTTTCTATCTCGACGGAGTAGTTAAAAAACCCTTCACCGTTTGCGCCTGTCCGAGTTGATCGCATTGCTAAGACTCTCCGACTACTACTTATCACCTGAGTTTTTCATCACCACTCTTTGGGTTGTGACCAGCCTCTTCGAATATGTCAATGATTTCCTAATGTTGTTGTCGGCGTGTAGAGAAACATTAGTCTACTAGTTGGAACCAAACACACTTCTACCACCAAACAATGTTGGCGCCCCATATGGCAATGACTATGTTTACCATTCTCATACGCATTCTCACCTTCTCCGATAGGTTTAGATTGGAGGACGAGATCATTTTGAATGTATCCTGCAATGTAAACGGCGTTCGGGGGGGTTGGGGGCGGAGGGATATTACGGGATTCCTATTTTCATCCTTTGAAGGAAATGTGTGTTGCGCATGACGAGTATTCCGACTATCAAATGGAATTCACCAACCGTGAAATTTAAGCTCGTTTCATTGGTGACGGCTAAATGCGCTTGGATCTACAAGAACAGGGGAAGTGGATGAGCTACGAAATCAAAGCTGAGCCTCTGGTTTCCAAATATGTTGAAACCTAACCTTTTCCCAAAGAGGGGTGATAGTCATTGTATTTGACAAAGGGCCTCTTAGACAAAGTCCTCCGTATGGCGCACTCCCCCCCTGCTCAAAATACGCGAGAAGTGCAGTGGGTCCTGAAGATCAGGCAGATCAACAGATTTAAACCCTTAAATAAATAATTCCCTTATCTACGCCGCTCTACAGTGTAGCGCCCTCGCTCGGATAACGCACGCAAACCTCGTACTGACTACATACACTTGGAGAGTATCGAACCGCCATTTTCGAACGTTACTTCGCGTAACTTCCGTTTTTTCCCCTATCCAAGAACTCCCGAATTTTTTTTTTCAAAATTATTTCCAAAAAGACCGGTCTTTCACAACAGTTTAACTTGGTAGTTTTATTGAATCTTTACTGTCTCTCCAAAAGAATTCAGGGTTTTTAAGTAAACAACATTGAGATATCCGGCAATGACAACATTGGTGGGGTATCCAATACAAAAAGAAGCCGCGGCAATAATATTGTGACTTTTAGACAGTCAAAACTTCATAGCGTGTATGTATGAGCGTCTTAGAAAGTCGTTCGTGCTATGCGCATTTCCTGCGAATAGAAGCGAAAACCACTAGACGTCTAGCTGAATGCAAGTAAATAGCTGGTAAAATTCCGGTTGGATAAATTAAGGTAAAATTCAACAAAATCTGGCCGTTGTTGCCATAAGTGTTGCGAAGCTACTCTCTTCTAACGCGGACCCGGCGAAGACCTTCTCCACCGCCGTCCATCCGGTTTGGGGGTGGGAGGAATTAAACCGGCCCCCCCCCCGACCGCAAGCGGAAGATCAGAACAGCTCTACACTTCCCGGATGAAGATACTTCCTGGTGTCTTACAAGGAATCGCCCGCAAGAGGGGATAATAATAGCTAGCATCGGGAAAACATCGAAGGCACTGCACACTTCCCCATCTAGACCGCCTCGGCCTAGACCGCCACCGGCCCTGCGATGGACTACGAAGCCCGGGTTAAAGTGCAGGAGGTGTTACGAAGATATTTGAAGCCTACCGTCGAGCGAAAAGGAGATAATAAGAAAAGTAATAAGAGGGAATTCAGGAAAAGGACGAGAGCGGTCGCAGAAGAGACTAGCACGGAGGTCTCAACTAAATCAAACAGCAACTCGGAGGCAATGCCTTGGCATCTTTCTCAACCCTCATTTTTCCAAAAATCAGACCGTCGAAGAGATCCGAGAAAAGGCAATACGCGACATCAAATTGATATGCCGGAAGGTTAACGGGGCAGCTAGCATCATGTTCCAGGTGAGAGCTAAGGAGTAGAAGTAGAAGTAGAAGTAGTAGTAGCAGTAGTAGTAGTGATAGTAGTAGTAGTAATAGTAGTAGTAGTAGTAGTAGTAGTAGTAGTAGAGCCTAGTGAAACGTTGTTTTTTCGTTTGTGAGGTTCTATGTTAAATCCTACTCTCGAATTAAGAATGCATTTGTCCTTGACTGTCTTTTGGAGGGCCGTGTTAGTTAGTTGGTTTGCCTTTGCGTAACCCAGATACTGATCGGCGTGCTGAAAGACAAAGACTTTCAACTTCGGATGCACGCCCTTGATGTAATTAGCATAGAGCGTATTACGCGTCACAATCGATAGACAGACTCCCAAAAGCCACAAACAGGTGATACCCCGCAAAGGCTTACTTCCCGCCTTAACGTGACAGATCATCGACGTTCTTTTTACTCGATCGAAGGGCTTTCGCCTCCAGATTCTCCGAGATTTCCACACTATTCTCGCGACGGTACGTTACTACTACCTGCTCGCGTTTCATAACCCCAATAACACAATTCCAACCCACCTTCGATTCGCACTTCCAACACACTGTTGTTCCAAGGTCATCGGGACACACACACACACACACACACACACACACACAGAGAGAGAGAGAGAGAGAGAGAGAGAGAGAGAGGGGGGGGGGGGAGACACACACGCTGTTGTTCCAAGGTCATCGGGACAAAGCTAAAGCCTTTGCCATTGCCCAAGGCTGCGTGTTTGCGAGAGGCTGGACTTGCGGTATTCACACGCGCTTGTGTTTCTACGATTTTCGAACAGACTTTGTGGGATGTTGATGAGCAGCCTATATCCATTTTGACTGTTGGATGGGCGACCCCATATGTGCTGTATATATATATATATATATATATATATATATCTTTTTTCTACAATATGTTTACGAAGGCCCTGGGGAGATGGTACAGGCTGTTTGGGTCAACGGAAGGAGCCATGCCTTTGAAGAGAGCTTACCAGTACGAGCTCCATTCCCTATTTTTTTCCACACACGCATAAAGGACGGACTATTTGTCCCAAGATCGTCGGCTGGTGTTCGCAACGACGATGGCGGATTTTGTTCAGCTTTTGGCCAAAATCGAATGGTCGTTTTTGGTGGTTTTGTGCTTGTTTCAATGGCGTTCATACATACTGAATGTTTTACGTCCTTGAAGCATCGAGCTTCGCGGACCTACTATCGCTCTAAAAAATAATCACCTCTAATCAATTGAATAGATACGTCGTAAGAGTTCTTCAGTTTGAGATACCAAACGCTGCTGCTGCTGCGGCTTCGATGCGTGATGATGGCCCTCAGGTGCGTGCTCGCTTAATGCAATCTCACAAATAATAATAACTATATTTGCAATGAATATTTGCAATAAACTTCATATCTATATATATATATATATATATATATATTTGTGTGTGTGTGTGTGTGTGTTTAATGTATATAAATATGTTTATGTATTTATTTGCAACAACGAGCATATTTTCTTGTTCTTATTTTAACACCTGTCTGTTTACGTACACCAGGCGCGCACGATAAGGCGCAATAATTTGCGGGCGCTGCTCTTGGATCGATACGTGCAGTTGGCTAGGAACGAGGGGGGGCTAGACAGCGAGATTCCGAACATGTGCAAAACGCTAACAGAGCTCAAGAACGCCTTTGCGCTGGTGAGTGCGGGGACAACCACAGCATTAGCAAGACTTCACAACTTCATGCCATTTGTCTTGAATGCCGTGGATATCGGAAACAAGCAAAATATACCAACGCTTACGCACATATTCGCGATATATATATATATATATATATATATATATATATACAGACAGAGAGAGAGAGAGAGAGCGAGAGAGAGGGAGAAAGCAAAGGGGTGGGAGGTTGATAGAGGTAGAGCGTTTTTAGCAAGAATGGATTTACAACCCAGCAATCGTAATGACCACGGCACCTATCGCAATGCCGCACGCGCGCAGATAATTCCAGACATGACGGAGGTCGATAGCGCCTCTCACTTCAACGCAAAGGCAACACCGAGAACCCTACTAGCAGCAGACACCCAAGAGGAAGAGTTTAGTCGGTATTCCCTCACCCTCGATGACCATCCGCTGCCGACGGCATCCGCTTCTCCAACTCACAACGAAGATCTTTACTTCTCGTCTGATGATGATGCCGATTTCAAGGGGGGAGGGGGGGGGGGGAGGGGGGGCATTGCTACCAGCCGAGGAAGCGAGGAAGGGGGGTTCATCCGAGATGGTGCACAAGGAGGCGAGAACAGAAATGACCGGACGGGGGAGAGGGGGGAGGGCGCTCCCTCGAGCCTCAATAAAGGTAACAGCTGCGATAAACGCCAGAGGCCCCATTCAGCTTCTACTTTGACGACGAATGGTGATACAAGACCTCGTGGGTACAACGACGATGCGCGGTACGGCAAGGGCCTCGAGAAAAAGGAGGAGGACGAGGAGGCAGAAGAGGAGGGGGAGGAGGAGGAGGAGAAGGAGGAAAGATACGAAGCTCTCCACAACACGATCGATCCAATAACAGGAGCGCCCATTCCCCCCGCTTTTTCTTCTAGAACGCCACGGCCTTGCAAGAAAGCACGAGTAAGCGATGAGGAGGGTGATGATGATGGTGATGATGACGAGCAGCCTAATGATGATAATGATGGCGACGATGATGGCGATGCGAACGACGATGATAACGGTGACGGCAGAAGAGATACTAATAGCAGTAAAGAGGTCCGTGAAGTGAGATTCCTAGTCTCCGGTGGGAATGACGAAGCTACTAGCGAAGATATCACCGCAACGCTTAAGTTTGAGGATGGGGATCCAAGAACTCCAAGCCATGCTGACGACGGAGGAATCGATGACGAGCTTGAGGAGTGGGGGGTAAGTGTGCGCAACAGCCAACCTTCAAAACCACCGATCTGTCATATATACCGCGCACACGCATACACAATCATGAACGAATGATATCGGTTGATGATGATGACAACTGCGGTGCGTGTGCGTGTGCGTGTGCGTTTGCTAAACAGGGCAGTTTCTCCGACGACGATGAAGATGAAGGCGAGTCGAGCAGAGCAGCGGAAAAGGCACGCAACACAACTCAAAATGAAATAATTGAGCATTTTGGGCACCGAGAAAGGCCAACTGCCTAACCCTCATCCCCCCCCCCCCCTCAGGAAAGGAATGCGCTTTCGATTACAGCAAAGGAGGGGAATGAGACCGACCTACAAAGGCAAGACTTCGCATATGGTAGTGATAGTAGTAGTAGCAGTAGTAGTAAGTAGTAGCGGTGGTAGGAAGTAGTAGTTGTAGTAGTAATAGTATGAGTAGTAGTAGAAGGGCGGCCATACAGAGAAAATGGACGCTGAAACAGCCTCCTCTCGATAATATTGACCCACGGATTGTTCTCCGGAGAGACCAAACTCGTGGCAGCAGCATTTCGAGAAGGGAGAAGCTGACGCACCATCACGAAGTAGTAGTGGCGAGCGCTCTCCAGCCGATTCTCTATGCATAGCAGCCGTCGCAGCCGCCGTAGATTTTCACCGCATATAAAACCACAAAATCCCAAATGCGCGCTGTGTGTGTGCGTGCGCGCGCGTGTGTGTGTGTGTTTCTTCCACCCGACCCCCTCCTCTTCCCTTCCAGAGTCGGCCAGGCGTTTGGTGGGGAGAGGAGGGGCGCGGTCGTCCATATCGCTCGAGATAGGCAATGGCCGCGGCGGACAATTCGTAGAGGAGACGCCTGAGAATCGAGCCGTTTTTGACGTCGTAAGAGACCTACGCAAAGTCATCGAGAAGCAGCACCTGAGGCAAGTCTCGGCCTGGATTCGCACGCTCCGCAACGTGGCTTTCCCGTAACTTTGATCATATATATATATATATATATATATATATATATATAGATATATGCTTATATTATAGTTGTATAGTGTATAGTTTGGGGGGGAAGTAGCAAAAGAAGATAGTATGCAGAGTAGATTGTTTGCGACATTCAGCCGCTTTTTCCAACAGCCCAGAACGACGATCGAAGCTCTCATTTCTGCTGCTGCTGCTGCTGCTGCTTTGCAAGCTCACATATCTCAGTATAGCATAGCGTGGAGTTGATGGTAGCAAACCGATGCCCTCCTCACCCTCCACACGCTCGCTGTGAGAAATCGTGACTTGGTGGCCGCACGGCATGGGTTGTTGCGTCGTCGAACAGACGTGGCAATACGATTACAACGTTGCTTGAGCAGCAGCTTCTTTCCCCATTTTATGCGTTTTGAAATATGCGTGTTTCATTCTCTCTTCATCATACACCAACACTCCCTGCCTTCTCTGTTATCATCGTGATTCCTCCCCCCTCCTCTCTGAACGATCACCTTCCGAGCAGCCAGCGACGGCCAGTTCCCCCTCTCCGCTCCGGCGTCCACATTTATGGAGAGACTGCGGAGAAAAGGCGGCAGGTATTGAACACAGGCAAATCAGTATTTCAATCGCTTTGCATTACGGAGTATGAGTTCTAAAACAAGGAAAAAGAGTCGAAACGCCTCCCCCCCCCGTAGCTCTCCAATAGCTTTACAAATGATGAGTCATACGTTTACGAGCTACCACATATATGCCTTTGCAGGAGCTGCTGTCCAAAGCAGAGAATATCGCACAGAAGCTGTCGGTTGCACAGCGTCAATGCAGGTGCGTAAATTGTAGCTTTGTTATGTTTTTGTGCGGCCATCTACGACGAGCGGTGCCGGCGAGCCCACATTCTCCCCTCGGGCCATGTTTCTAGATCAAATTCCCATTGGCTAGAATGGGCGTTTTGGCAGAACTTGCATTTTCAAACGTTTGACTGCAATTGGGTTTTAATTTTTTCAACTGTGTATGTTTAGAAGCCTTTTAGGCGCATCGTCATCTCCAAGGACTCGATAGATGCGATTAGGGTGTCTGCATCGCGTTCACGGGTGTGCATACATCTAGCTTTGTGTCTTCCTTGGCCTTGCGTTCAGCCTCCTGTTTAGCTGCGGCGGCCTTTGCAGCCTTTGGCTTTGCTTCTTCTTTGGCCTTGGGTTTAGCCTCCTCACACTGAAAATGAACAAAAAACGATTCAGTGTTCATGTATTTTGATTGTACACTGCGATGCGTCCTCCCACAGCCACCCCCCCCTGCCCCCCTCTTCGCTCTTCCTCTCTAGCTCTTCCGTGCTAGCGAGTGTGGGACACGTTGACGCGCTGGCATCGCATTATATCGTGGCTACCGGAATCGCACGGCATTGCTTATTGCCTGCTAGCTAGCGCTAGATAGACTGCCGCGCGATGTGCATGCACTACAGCGCAGGAAACTGCAATCGATGAGATGGTGATGCTTAGCAAGCTAGATAGCAGCTACGAAGCATGCACGAACTAGACGATCGATGCTAGCTATACGCGCGGAGCGTCTGCGCGGCGCGAAAAGTGGAAAAGAGATGGAGCTTCAGTCGGCCACAATGTATCGTAGCAGCAGCAATCAAACTGAACGCTCTCGTTCATGCCCACTACAGAATGATCCATGTGCATGAAAGGACAGATTCCATCCCGGAATGCATCATCCTCAATTCAGAGTGATGACATGCTTTTAGCAGGCATTAAGCACAATGGCCCGGAGTGATGATTGTCGGCTGACAACTCTAGAACTGCCATTTGCAAATCTCATCACCAAAGCTATCTGTTGTATATCTAGATGTGTGCATGATGCGTTCTAAAATATTTTTGATCGGAATTTCAAAGCATCATTACTTTTTGTAGATCAGCTGACGCTCTCTCTTGTCCTCTCCCACGCACTCAATTTGCGAGGCTACATCAGCAGGCAAAGGTTGCAGACGTCCCGTTCTTTATCATCCTTGGGTCTAGCGCTGCGAGTGGATGCTGAAGCAGCAGCAGCAGTAGGTGGCTTATCATTTTTAGCCTCTTCTAATTCGACCTGGGCCTTGCGTGCTGCTGCCTCTTCTTTTTCTGCCTTAGCTGCTGCTGCTGCTGTCTTAGCAGCATCTTCCTCCTCCTTAGCCTTGCGTTCAGCCTCTTTTTTCGCTGCAGCGGCCTTTGCAGCCTCTGCTTCTTCCTTGGCCTTACGCTCGGCCTCTTTTTTAGCTGCAGCGGCCTTTGCAGCCTCTGCTTCTTCCTTGGCCTTACGCTCGGCCTCTTTTTTAGCTGCAGCGGCCTTTGCAGCCTCTGCTTCTTCCTTGGCCTTGCGCTCGGCCTCTTTTTTCGCTTCAGCGGCCTTTGCAGCCTCTGCTTCTTCCTTGGCCTTACGCTCGGCCTCTTTTTTAGCTGCAGCGGCCTTTGCAGCCTCTGCTTCTTCCTTGGCCTTACGCTCGGCCTCTTTTTTAGCTGCAGCTGCCTTTGCAGCCTCTGCTTCTTCCTTGGCCTTGCGCTCGGCCTCTTTTTTCGCTTCAGCGGCCTTTGCAGCCTCTGCTTCTTCCTTAGCCTTGCGCTCGGCCTCTTTTTTAGCTGCCTCTACTTCACCGTCTTTCTTAGGAGTGCTGCCATTCTCCACGCCAGTCACAGCCTGCGCTGTGTTATCTGCCTTAGAGGTGACTTGATCCTTTTCCGTAACAACAGTCTTTGCCTCTGCTGGTGAAGCGTCAGGTGCCGGTACTGTCTCCTTCGTTTCCTTGGCTTGCTCGGTCTTCTTCTTCCCTTGATTCTTTTTTCTCCTTCTTCTTTTCTATATATTTTCACCGGTATGAAGCATTAGAAGCAATAACCATCATCGTGAAGTGGCATTTTGTATTTTTGCGTTGTTTGTTGCGAGGTGTTCTTCCCCGAATGCGCTCCTCGCGTTTATGTGAATGAGGAAAATATCAAGGCAAAGATACGACTAACGTCCTACCGCTGATTTTGAGGGCATGTTGTGCTTAAGGGGTTGGCAAGCTAAAGTTGCTTCAGTTCTTAATCGGCGGTGGGGTTGGACTCCGCAGATAGACGTGAATGCTACGTTGCAATTTTATACATAAAAATATCTCATAAAGTGTGTCGCAGGGGGAAAATTCATTGAAATCATAGAAAATGGAAACAGCAGGTTAACAATGGTTTTAGATCACAAAACAATGAAAAGACAAGAGCACGCAGGTGTCGTTTCGGTAAAAACGATCAATAGACCCCCTTTTCTTTTGGAAATAGCGCAGAACTATGTCCTTTTTTATGTAAAGACGCGGAAACTTCCGTGTCTCAGAGGACAAATGGATGATTGTCCAATGCGCAAGGGAAATTTATCCGAACCTCCAAGAACGACGAAAATTCCAGGGTGTTCCGCGCAACTTTCTTTGCCGCGAGCGTTGTTTCCCACTCCGACCCGGACTTTTTTGCCGAGGCGAATTCCGCTTGTTGCATTCGGTAGTTTCCGGGGTGGAAAAGGCCGGTATCTGTTGCGCCTGCGCAAGCCCACGCATTTGGGTCGGGAGCAGCACGGCGATATGTAGAATATTTACTATCGGGGAAATATCGTACAATTGTAGCTATATCTTGCATCGAAATTGAGACCAAATTTCAAACCAACCCGAGGACCCCCCCTCCGTCAAGCTAGGTTCGACAGCCTCAACCATGACGGACATGCGCCTGCACCTGTGTCCAAACTTCCTAGCGTATACTTTTCTTTTCATGTTTCTTTCTATCCCTCCCGTCTATGGAGGGACATATCTGCATCCTGACCTGTAACACGCTTGAACTTCGCTCGGTGCTTACTCCCGAAGTTTGATTCCACCCCCCTTCCCTTTTGGTGTTTGGGCCATCGGTTGGAACCACGTGATTTTCGGGATGCCCAATGCATTTGCAAAACAAAACTATAACTGTCGCCGTTTCTGTGGAGGGAAGCAGCAAACCTATGCTACCCTTTGGACGAGGACTTCATTGGTCCTTTAGCGCTGAAGAGATGCGAGGAAATTTGGGGAGCTGGAAGTAGATTTCGCGTTCGCTCGTTCCTACTTCACTCAAACGTTCTTTCTAAATGAGGTTTTAACAAACGAGCTTATCAATACCCCCCCCACCCCCCCCATTATCCCCCCCTCTTTCCCTCCTTCTCTACGTCATACAAACACAGCACAAAGGGAGCAAACGCAGGAAAGCAAAATATGGGAAAAAAGTCAAAGAAGGGAAAGAAAAATGCAGATAAGAAAGAAGAGCCTGCTCCTATTGACGAACGGTAGGTTTTAAATTT
>ADNK01002818.1:0-24766 GCA_000320545.1 Bigelowiella natans CCMP2755 | reverse complement strand
ATTGTCCGAAAATCACAAGTAATTATTGTATCTACCCAACTATTGCCGGGCAGGAGAAGTACAAGCCCTCGTTCAGCCCTCGCAAGGATGCAGTCTTCTTTATGGCGATGCTCTCCAATTCCCTTACTGCAAGGGGAAAAGGATGGAACATGAATGGATCAAAACGCGATGCACATCTATCATACACACACACACACACACACAGAACACCCTTATAATATAGTTAAATATATATATATATATATATATATATATGTATATTTATAAATATGTTATTCATGTTGCGGACAAAATACATAAAAAAAACGAAAACCTACCGCGTCCAACCCTATCAGCGATCGCATGTTCCCAGGCATAGCACTTCATCACACGCACACCGGTAATAACCTAAGTCACGAAGGAAAAACTGCCAGGTGATTTACTGTGTCGTACACGCAGCATCAGCACCCCTGCCCCGTACCGCACAAAACATTGCATTCATTCCAGGGAAAAGGAGAGGACAGAGCCGGAAAATCGATGGTTATTTCAGATATTGTATGCTTTCAATAGCGCGCCCCCCCCCCAGTATTTTTTGCCTCGATTGTTTCAGGCAGAAAATCATGGTGTTTCCCCCGACCGACCTCACTCATGAGCTTCACCCTTTGATCCGTGTAATGCGCCTTCGATTCGAGAAACCAATCAGCAAACACACGATAGATATCTTAAGATAGATGTGTACATAGACGGATATTCGTGAAGAATAGTGTTATCAGTATGAAGCTTTTACTATAATCAGAACCGCATATATCCCACCACCGCACATGGCGCTCGAGACAGCAGACGAGGGCTGATAGGAATTTGGACTAAATTCTCACCGCCTCAAACCGGAGCCTCGCATATGCTTTGGAGAATCGAAACTGGATTGGAAGAAAGATCCCCAGGAGAATGGCAAACCTGACAAAAAACACATATGCTCATGTGCATACGCCGCCACGACGGATCGGCGCCCTCTCGCAATCCCGCTGATATCTTCGCGCCGAAGTCGCAGCCAGGTGTTTTCATGTAAGTGCTTTTATCCGAAACCAAGGTAATAGCATACCCAGCAATAGCTCCATATCCAAGCTCATACCAGAGAATAACAAGGACAACACAGGCCTCAAGAGGCGCTAAGTATTCACGCACACGCACACACGGCAGCACCGTTGTATTAGATATATGACGCGCCAATTGGCACAACAGTGACAGCTTGAGTGGGTAGTATTGGCGACGCGATCGGCTAGGATATACACGGCTACTCTGGAAAGCATACACCCGTTTGTTTATGTTCACATCCAAACTCGATGGAACTTACCAAAGATTAGATAAGGCCAAAACATCGTCGCTAGTGAAAAGCGCTCCGCATCGGTGCCTTTTGAAGGGGGGGGGAGGTGGCCGTGCAGTGATGAAGTTAGTTGTTTATGCATCATAAGACGCGTGCATGTGGTGAGCAGTCGTCGATCGACTTCTCGAAATAACCGTCAGCAAAGAAGCACATATAAGAACCGCTGTTGTTATTTATTACTGGTCAGATTCACAATGTGTCCAGTTGACTTTCCCGCTGTCACACACGCGCGCATATTGAGTATTTGCGTGTACACGATCTGAATGAAATGAGGGGGGGAGAGGGGGGTTAGAAAAGCCAGCGTGAGGAATAGCGAAAGATATAACAATATTATATAATTTATATATATATATATATATATATATTATTTACTGTAAATATATATATATATATAAGCTTATATTTGGTATAAGTAGAAAGAGAGTTGTGCTCGTAGTTGAACATAATACTAGTAGCCATTGTGGACGACTAGAAAGAAGGATAATCGACAAGCTCCACCACAATTTTCAGTTAGAATTCTTCAAGAATATATATATATATATATATATATATATATATATAAATATTATATATGCAAATGGTTGATTCTCCGTTCCCTCTTGCTCAATATCTACGAATTACTGTAGTCGCGGCTATTCGAGCATTCATCCCTTTCCTCCACCCAAAGAAGAAGTATATGTGTTGCCCAGCTTTAGTGATGGGAAAGGGGGGGGGGCGGGGGACGGGTGAGGAGGAGAAGTTGGCTATCTATGAAAAATGACAGCAAGTGATTTTGCTTTTGTCTTTCCACTCAGTGAATAACTTCGCTCGATAGTCGGCGCATATATGACCAACTTTATTTATGGGAGGAGAGAAGGGGAGGGGGGGGGGGGATGATGAAATGATTCGTATCGTAACAACACCACCTGCCCCCACGCCTATACATCCTACCATCGCAAGTGCGTATAAGCAGCCTGATAAACCGTCAAGAGACCGACAAAAGAGGAGAATTAAAGTAAGCATTATATATTAAGTACTCTCTATAATACACGTATCTTCAATCCTCTATCATCACCATCATCATAATCACTTCACACAAAGCAGCAGCAGCAGCAGCATTCTCGACGCAGGTCCTTCACCTCTTCCCCAGTTGGCATTTCCGTTTTCATTCGCATCCGAGAAGAAATCGATAATCAACCCGAGCACAATGCCCGCACAGATCTTAGCCCCCCCCGACACAACAAGAAAGATGGTGTGGCCCCAGTTGAAGCTTGCAAGAAGAGCCTGATACGTACGATGATGCAAGCAAATGCAGCAAGCGCACAATCCAAGGGTGTGTATTTTTACAATAGAAAAAATATCAACGGGAGATGTTGTTGGTGCGTAGAAGCTTGAAGGCATTATAGAATATTCTTATAACGCATACCAAAAATATGCACATATCATACATGAATATATATATATATATATATATATATATATAATATTGAGCGCTCTGTGCAGCTTCCACGCGTACCCTCCAAAATTTCGGCTTGTTCGTTCCGCCACTTGCCGCCCTTACTTTCTCCCTCTCCCACGCGAGTCTTAGATTTCTATGAAGCGTCTCCGCCTTGTCCTCTTCCAGCACCGCGGGTAAGTCCTCCTGCATGAGCGGCCTCCGGTAGCCCTTCTCTATCAATGGAGTCACCCAGAAATACCTGGGTGATTCACCAGCACAACCCGAGCACATCAAATATTGGGTGCGAAGGCTGGGAAGGGATATTAAAGATGCGGATGGAGAGTCGTCTTACGTAAGGAGCGAAATCGGCATGTACTCGTAAGGATCCCACGAGGCTGTCGTGTCATCTTCGATAGAGGATGGGTTTTTACCTAGACATCATTGCCAGTAACAGTCGCATGCGTGCAATGTGTTAACACACTCATAGGGTTTACGGAAACCGTTATTCTAAAGCGATCGACGAACTCAAACTCATTGGGCCAAAGATGACACAACGCAGAAGCTGCCGGCAACGAGGGAGCAGACGGTATACAATACCGCTTGGAACGAATACACGCTTCATCTTCGTTGTATATGTTTACGTTAACACTATTTTCAGAATTCAATACCTTTCGGAGCATCTTCTCTCCCCAGATCTTTCTTTTTTGCATCTACCCTTTCTCCATCGGCCTGCAGCGGCTCAGGAGTCGAAGCTTTTGACGTCATTGAAATGAGCTTTGACGGATCACTTTGCCAGAAACCAGCCTCAAACTATCATAAATGCCCAAAATTCTTTTCCGGAAGAGCAAGGTCGATGGGGGGGGGGCTCAGTTTCGGCTTACAAGCGTCCTGGTTATGTGGAGGGGGGCAGTCGACGTGATCACCACGGGACTTTAACCGAAACGCCGTCCGAATTCTCCGCATGCGACAACACAATACCGAATTATCGTGGAAAATTCCCCGAAGAGTTCGCCTTTGGCCAAATTTCCATGCGCGACAATCTAATCATGTGACGGCGATGTGAAAACACATTGGCATGCAGACTCGAGGGAAACATCCCGAGATTATGCGGGAAAACGCAGGGTTTTTCAAAGAGAAGACATCTTTGAGCGCGGCATGTTGTTCCAGATGTTTCAGTTCATGATTTCCAATTTGCCCATTATTGGGATATTAGTCATCCAGAAAACATCGTGATTCATTTGTGCGCTCGTCGCAATTTGCCGCAGCGCACGGCAGTGCATTTTGTTGTTTGTTTGTTGCATGCGTTCATGTGTGCATGCCAACGTGTGCTGACAGATCCAGAGATGGATGCTGCAATGATGGACACAGTGACATGACATGTGTCACATGCTCAACATCACATTGACGGATGTCTACAGCTAGTAAACATGTTTCCTCATGTGTCACACATGCTAGCATGCCATTGCACCACGTGCGTGTCCATGATTGCAAACAACATCTAGACATGTGCAAGATGCAACATGCATGCAAATAGAACATCAATGTGTCTGTGACATGTGATGCATGAGGCGACACACTAGCATGCTGAATGGCACATGTGAGACTTCCGGCTGTATATTCATGGACAGCCACTCCTTAATTTCGTTCGCGCTCTGTGCTTTTTTACGATGCTACTCTGCTGGAATCGCACAACTTGCACATCCATTATATCCGCGCCTTTTCTAGCTTTTCCCCTTCACGTATTCGCATTCGTTATTGCTCCATGTTCTTCTTCCCAAAAAACCTGCCAAATGGATTGAAGGGCTCCGGCTCTTCCACTTTCTCAACCGCACTCTTCTTCGCTCCTGGGTTACGTCTATTCCCACGAACCGCCTGCATGATTCGATTGCGTGTGTGTGTGTGTGTGTGTGTGTGTGTGTGTGCCGTTGAACGTATATACGAACTTTGCTGTATTACTCACGGGCTCTTGTTCGTTTGTGTAAATATGACAGTAGAGGAT
This sequence comes from Bigelowiella natans CCMP2755, assembly GCA_000320545.1. Classification (NCBI taxonomy): domain Eukaryota; phylum Cercozoa; class Chlorarachniophyceae; genus Bigelowiella; species Bigelowiella natans. The sequence goes on along the minus strand of ADNK01002818.1, from coordinate 19,990 downwards.
GCCTCCGCAAATCAAGCGGCAAGTTCAAACACAGTATGAGAGAACCGTCGTTTTCTTTCCACTAGACTTTGCTGCAGCGGTAGAAGATGCCTTCTTCTCTCCGTCCTTTTTCCCGCCGAAAATGCCAAGAAAACGGCCCCACGCGTCGTCAGAATCCTGGATATTCCACACGAAAGCCACGAAAAACATATTTCCAATCAAATCTACGCAAATCGGGTTCGAAATATGTATTGAATACAAAATTTCAACACCAAAACTTCCCCCTCCCTATGCATCACACGCATTTTTTATGGCGTAAGGCCAAGATATAATCTATAGCTAAACACAAATGTCATCGAATTCTAAGATGCCCCCCCCCCCCCCTTTTAGAATCCAATTTCGTATTATTCTTCCTACGCTCGAGGGCTCTCATCCTATTTGCAGGACCACCTCTGCGACGTAGCCTTGGTCGACATAGGGCAGGCGAAGATCGAATCTGGGAGGGGGGGGGGAGGGAAGGAGGGAGGGAGGGAGAGATGGCATGGCAGTCGATGGGAGCAGACGAGTTGAAATAGAGCTTTCTATGTTTTTGAGTTCTCGCTAACACAACACCCCGCACCCCTTAGCGTGCAATGTTTTAGTCGGAGATACATCCATTAACAACGCCAAACGCCAAACAGTTATATGAATACTATGCGCGCAGTTGGAACGTACCGCTCCCCATTATCAAACTTCGGAAGGCCAAAACTTGCGATCGGAATGGGAAGCTGCGGGGGTCAAAGCGCCGGGTATTTAACACAGTGTTGTGCAGGCACGGTGCAAAGACCACGATAAGGCGTGTAGAATCAAGGTAAAACACCGAATTAGCGCTCCAGAAGCAACGAGCTATACGCATATGTTTCATCCATGCAGAAAACGATATGCTTGTGTGTGTGTGTGTCCTTAGATCTCCAAATCTTCAACACGCAGCGCAGCAACAAAGAGACGAAGTTTCTTTGTCATCGCTATTACATTCCTTCGATGCGGAGACCAATGTAATTCAGCCTCCACCGAGAAGAATCTGCAGTCTATTTTTATCTGATTTCATACGAAATTGAATAAAATCTATAAATTACCGAATATCCTGGCTCATCGCTGTATTCGTCCTTATACGTTTTCCCTTTGTTGATCTACCAGAAGCAAATTATAGGAAATTCGCCTAATCATCAGATAATAATGTCCAGGTGCCCCCCCCCTCCCCCCCCCCTCTTTCCCACGGGAGCGATCCAACGATTAGCGACATACATTACATTAGTTACAATCTTAAAACACTGTTGACTTTAAAAATGGTTTTTGATTTTTGCACAGCTAAATGTACATAATGTCTTAGAGCTTACCTCCTTCCACTGACCGAGAGGATCCTCCCCTTTCCGATACTGCGTGCATACGTGCGAAAATCAGCAAACGTGGGGCAAACCAATCAAACAGGTGCGCCGGTATCACAACAGCGAGAACCCTGTGATAGAGCAGGTTTCTCCCCCCCCCCCCTTTTCCTCTCTAATTCTCTCTCTCTCTCTCTGTCTCTCTGTCTCTCTCTCTCTCTCTTTATTTCTACATGGTATATCTCGATGGCGACCACACGTTTTGTACAATGATCTTCTCTCCACCATTCACCTTGATTCTCTTCGCATCGAAGTTTTTCTTCAAATCGGATCGTTTCTTGTCAATTGATTCAAAATAGGCTCTCTGCTTATCTTTGTTTCCTGAGGGCCGGGTTAGATCATGTATTGACTATGGATGACGTCGCTGGTAGTCGTCGTTGTGTAAAGAATGTTTCTACATGATAGCATTTTTGTATAGTGTATCGTAGATTGAGGATCTTCCCATGCAACTTACGTCGGCGTGCCAAAATCTCCTGCTGCACCCGCCATTGCTCGTCCTTAATAGATATAATACAAGAGAACAAGGGGAAATGCTATTAAACGTTGGCATATCCGCTTATTCTTTTTAATGTAAATTTAAGTCTTTCTTCGAGACAGAACTGAGTCAGCTGCATTTTTTGTCAACGAAGTAGCAAACCCAAAATTCCACAATTAAATTCGACTCTCAAGTCATATATGCATATATTTATGCACGGACCACACCTTTTCTTCGTCGCGTCTTCCATAGCAAGCGACGCTTTTCTTGGTCCTCATCGTGGGCTGCTGCATTTGCGACATTCTCACCATGGAGGGGGATACCAGTCGGCCTCTATTTTTGGTGTGTGTTTGCATATAAACCCGTGTTAACAAAAAGTGCCACGCACATGATGTGGATGGCGGCAAGAAAGCTTTGCAGCATACCTTGCAGCACTCCGCGAGGCAAAGGCGAAAGCTCCTATTAATAGCAGGGACATCCGAAATACTGTGCAAAGAAAACCAGCGATCAGCACTCCCTCGATTCAAACCAAACGAGAAAATCGAGAAAACCCCCCCTTCTTTCGGCATTTCACCTCCCCTGTCATTTCCCCTCAAACGTTGCTTCGGAACAAAGAGGCGATGATGACATCCATGAAAGTCAGCACGGGACTATGACATCTTTCGTCAAATCTCCTCCCCACACAGCGAAATATTCTACGAACTGAAGAACGGTCGTTATTACAGGATGATCTCATCATTTTCGAGGCTTCTACGCAAGATGGAGGGGGGGGGATAGGCGCCGAGGGAGCGAAGGTCAGTCTTCCGTTTAGAGAGGCTACGACGACTTCTCTTAGCTATTGTCGAGGGAGAACAAAAATGGAGAAATATAGCGAATCTTGTACATTTTACTACTGCGACAATACCTAAAACGTCAAAAAATTTATTTAAAAAACTAGAAAAACACCATAAATACACGTCGTACTAATAATTACTTGCGCACGAACGGGGATCGGTGAGAGAAAACACAGGTTGCATCTTGTCGCTTAATTTAATTCCAAGGGGAATTCGGATATTTCGAAATTACTCGTCGTTTTTGTGTATTTTTTGCGGTAGATCTGTGAAATTCGCACTTATTTGTAGTCGTTCTGGTAACTGACAGAAGCGAGCACAGAGGCAGTAACATGGGGTGCGGCAGCTCCGGTGCGGTCGGTCCCCGTACCAAGGTCACGCACCTAGTTCGGACAAACAAAGCTGCGACGCTTGTTGCTCTGGGCCCTAATAATGGGTTTCTGGCGACCGTTGATTCGAAGAAACCGACGGAGGTGAAGAATGTGTCTTTACTTGGAAGTCTCGGCATTTACGTTCTTCCCCCCCTCCTATCCATATCGCTAGGTCACCATTTGGAGGCTTGGCCAGTCTAATATTAACGGCGTTCGCCTCAAATCTATTACGTGGGAAAGGGGAGGCGAGACAGGCGCGGGAAGTAAAGAAGGTAAACATCGGAACGAGCGAATTACGGATCTTGCGATTAGTCCGGATGGAAACTACCTCCTGCTCGCTTCAGTTCTCGGGTACCACGTAGGCCATCCACATGGACTAGTGCGTTTATATTGATTTTTGGCTCCATTGTGTCGCCTTGAGATTTTCCTCGTTTCTGTCATCAGGGCGTCGTTGCGTGCGCTACCCGATGGCAATGAGATCTACAGCTATAGTATGAGCGAAAACAGCAGGAAGGCTTCCGAGATGGCTTTCCCCACATGCTGTTGGTCCCAAGATGGTTCCAGCTTTGCCCTTGTCTCCCCAGAAGACGTTCACGTCTTGCAGATAGAACCCAAGCTTGCTCGAGATGACGAAGGTTTGGCGCATTTCCCTTCTTTATCAGTTTTTACTTCCATACAGAATTAAACTTCTTGACTGTCTTGATGGGTCTTTCTATATGTTTGGTTTGGGCTGCCTGCACCACGTGGCAAACAGCATCAAGCGAAAAGAACCCAAAGTCGTCATCATCGTCTTCTCCGCCGTTGTCGCTGAAAGGCTGTTCTTGGAAGCACGGGCAAAATTATAGTTATAGATGTTCCGTGGTTGCGCAGTTCCTGCACCCCCCATCAGAATCAAAGCAACAAGAAGCATATCAGGCGTCCTCCCCGTCAATGATAGCGGTCGCCGGAGTGAGTGGTGCGTCGGCTTGGGATCTGAAGGAAATACACGGTATCTGAGTGGGGAAAAATAGTGGGAGAGTAGAGAAGACGATGACACTGACATGTCGATTGCTACTATTTCATGTGCTCGTAATATATATATATATATCTAGCGATGGAGATGGTCAGATGAGAGGGAGGGATGAGAGTCAACTAAAGAAGATACACGGATTATATATCAACCACGCACATACATACTCACGACACACACACCACATTTATGAAAAGAATATTTTTGCGTGTGTGTGGATGAGTTTGTGCGTGTGTGTTTATGTGTGTGTGGGTGTGTGTGTGTGTGTGTGTGTGTGTTTCAGGCCAAAACCTGGAGTCAGGATTCATAAAAGGTAGACGTAGCGATTCCTAATAAAAACTTCAACTTGCGATGATAAACAATCATAGGTTCTTCATGGATATACAACGAAGTCCCATGTACCAAATAAGCTTACAACTTTCGAATTGCTGATATGATTTACTAGTGCTATCGGACGTCCCCGCTCCAGTGCATAACATAAAATACAAACAGGCAGAGCTGATGGCAATAGACCCGACTGGAAAATCTGGTGAAGATTTTCCTTCTCCCTCTCTCCCACTCTTTCTCTCCCCTCCATGCTATACTTTCTTCCTCATATGCACACCAGCACGCACTTGTAGATATCCGCATACCTACGCACATGCGCTTGCACACTTGCATAGGCAAGTAGCCGGAAAGGAAAACCTACGATTTCACCTCTCACTGCCACAGAAACAAAGAGAGAGAGAGAGAGAGAGAGAGAGAGAGAGAGAAGAGTAATAAATAAATTTATCCTTAAATTTTCTGCCAAGCATACCTGATTACAGATATGTGTAGGTATATTTGCTATCTGCGATACCGGAGCCGGAAGTTGGAAGGAAAAGTATATTTTTCCTTGGAAAAAAAAGGCCAAACAAATATTTGGTATGTAGCATGGCATTTGATATACCTTGCTCTGCTCTTAGAATGAATGCCAACACTGGTGAAGGAGAATAACTATAACACATCAATACAGCTCTCTCTGATAGTGTATTTTGTATCCATTATTCCTGTATTTTTTTGCATGCTTTTGTTCTTTCGCGCATTTAATTTTACCCTTCAATCATGCATGCTACTCGTCAAATAAAAGGCCACCTAGATGTCGTGACGGCGTGCTCATTTACTCCCGATGGAGGCTATGTTATCATGGGTGGAAAGGATGGTGAAGTTTTACTTCTCGGCGTGAGGTATCATCATCATTAGTATTCACGCATTGTCTCAGGATAAACATGCCTTCACACTCTCACACACACACACACACACACATGCACACATGCACACATACACACATACACACATACACACATACACACACAAATGGATAAGTACCGTCGGCAATACTTATCAAAGTATTCCTGTCGTCACTCGTTCTCCCTGTCCTATCTTCAGGAACAATATAGCAAAGTTCGTGTCTGCGAGGGATACAACCAACCATAGGATGACATTGGACGGTGGCCATCGCTCAAGGTAATGAAAAGGGTTTTCTAAGGGTTCTCCGAGTATTTCCTCTTAAGAATCGAACCATCTTAATAATCCTTACTATATGGCGATTCGTCCAGATTCTTAGTTCGCATGTGTGTACTTGTTCGATGTTAGGATAAGGGATGTCTCGGTGACATGGCATGGGATTGCCACGGCTTGCGACGACTGGTCCAGTCGCGTTTTCCGCCTCACCCAATTACCTGGCGCTCCGAGACTACTATGTGTTGTTGATGCTGCAATTAGTGATGACGTCGATGAAGGAGTCAATGAAGGAGGGACAACCAAAGCAGGAAAACTGAATGATCAGACTGAAAACCCAGATTAATTTGTTCTCACCTGTGATGAAGAGGCTTCAGTGATGGCACGGTGTGTGTAGATGTACTAGCTAGCTAGATGGCTGTGGTCAGATGTCTAAATGTACCTCCCCAGCTAGCCAGTGCTACCACTGCTAGACTGCTAGACTGGCTAGCTGGCTGAGTGTTTTAATGTAGGAAGCTCTAGATTTGCAGCGACGTCTAGATGCGCACGATGATCTAGATGATGAAGACTTGCTAGCTAGCTAGCTTGTGCACTGCTAGACTGCATCGATCTTCATTCAGATGACACCATCGTTTTGCCATCAGATGCGAAATGAATCTGAGAAAAATGCCAGTGTACTCTTCATACTTGACTTCGCCACATAAACATTTGCTCATTGAAATTCATTTTTCCTGATGAACTGTATGACGCATGCTAGCATGTGCCGCAATCTAGCAATGCTAGAATGAGAATGAAAAAGTGCCATCCTGCCCACATGCAACGCTAGAACGGGCAGGCACATCGTCACAATGTAAACATGTCAAGAGTTTTCGCGCTTTGAAACAAAACTAAAATCAAAGTCGCACTACTAGCTAGCTAGGCTAACTCGCGCCTGAGTCGTTAGTCATTTGAACAAAACGCCTTGCACAGCTAGTAGGCACACATGGTGTCTATGCAGGATGCTGATCACAACAAACGGACTTGGAATAGCTTTAATGAACGATTGAGCAAAAGTTTCGCTATGATGCTACCCATGCCTGTAATGATGTGCCCTAGACTATCGTATGCTGTGAGTTAAATTTAAACTAAAAAAGAAGACAAATTCCGATCTGACGATCACCAAAATACTACATCCGCAGTATGCTACATCTGAGTTAAAGTAGAGATTCTGAGTCCATTTGTGAAATTTCTTTCTGGAGGTGTTTTGGAACCATTACACCCTGGTTTGCAGCGAGACCCTGGAGATCAAAGAATAGAAAAAACATATTAAGAACAGAATATATGGAGTCTTCGAGCAATGGGGAAATGAATTCTATAGCATCATTATAATGCTGCCCTACATTCTTTACGGATGTATATATTTTCTTTGGCACGTCGCATGAATCCAAGCACGACCGACGCAGATGGATAAGACTGTTATTGTTATTAGCACCTTTGCAAGAGCTTCTGCGCGCATTTTTAGAATTTCTGCTTTGATTTCGGACATTTTAAATTTCAGGAACTGCGGATTTGCCTTGTATGCTGATCCGATCAAGGTAGCAGCTTTTGCCTGTTATCGAACAGTGTGTGGATAAGTGAGTACTTTATGCATGTAAATTGTGGGCAAGCATATTCCAACCTGTGCCTCAGCTTCTTTCATTATGGCTGCCGCTTTTGCTTCTGCCTCTGCAACCATTGCATCCGCATTTGCTTGGACAATTGCAAGATTCTGATCACACTTCGCCTGATAAAGAGAGACTATCGTGTCGTGAAAGGATATATTTATTCTCTCACTTACTTTCGTTACAGAAATAAGTCGTTCTGCTTCGGCAATGGCCCTTGACTTCGCAACCTTTGTTCCATGATTGAAAGTTAATAGGCTGCAGATATAATAAAATTATTTGACCTCTTGCTCCAGTTTTACTTGGCGTAATTTTGCCTCCAGGCGTACCTGGACGTAAAATTGAAGGGAATTCAACTGAGCTTCAGATATGTTGACGAATTATAGAATTTTAGCAACGGCTAGATACAAAAATAACCTGCGCCTGTTTCGTTTCAGATCGAGCAGTCGCATATTTCAGTTTTGCCTGAAATTTCATTGATCACCAAAACCCGTGAGACATCAGCATCAGACTAACGAGTGAACGAATGGGTACGTAAGGTTATCTGTAAACATTGATTTGGCGTATATATTACCTCTTCCCTTTGTCGTTGCATGTTTTGTTCAGCAGTGAGTTCCGCCATTCTGACCAAATGTTTTTCATGTCTCAGGGCGTGAGCATGTGAATCATCAAATCGTGCCTATGATGAAGAAATATCAAAATCGAACAAATTTGAGTGTTACTTTAATACATTACCTGCTCTCTTTTCCGTTCCTCATTCTCGATATCTAATGCACGCTCTTCCTCGAGTTGTTTCTCTTTCATCACCGCCTATCGTGAAGTAGGAAGTAGATTTTAAAAAAAATAAAATCTCTTGCAATATTATAACTCAGTTACTTCTCAAATAACTCAAATGGTTAATACCTCTTTCTGTGCTCGAATAGTATTCCTTTTCTCTAAGAGAGGAAATCTAATACTACGTACTTCGAAACCGAGAAGCTTGCCCCCCAGATTGGACATCTTTAGATAGTATTCTGGCGTGATTAATGTTCTCTAAATACAATATCTCACCAATTACCTCGGTTTCGCAGACTGGTCGGATAAGTTTTTCAAACTTCTCATATCCTTCGGCCTGTTGCTGACGGCATTCGTCATATGTATGCCGTGCCATGTAGTCACTTACAGTAACACATCCATTCGTTTAGTTAAGTAAGTAATCTCAGAAAGTATGTCGATGAGTACCGGAGTAGCGACTGCATTATTTCTTCTATTGCGTCAAAGATGTCAGCATACGCGCCTTTCCTTTCGAGCCAAATTGTTGGCTTCACGATGCACCTATTAGCATTCATTAATGTGAAAATACATTTAAGAGTACTTATTCTCTTACCATCGAATTTGTACACGAACAAGAAGTTCCTGGCGATCTTTTGACTCGAGATGGAATGGACGAGTTGTTCTGGCGTAGTGCTGAAGATCTACGAAACTCTTGAACACTTGACCTCCTCGAGCAACAGTGAAGCCAACACTGTCCGACAGGCTGTACATGTAGAAAACATAGTTAGTGCAGTTACCGAGTACACATTATTTTTCATTTTATTCGCAAATATGAGCTTTGATCTTCCATCTGGATCTTGAACTACAGCAGCAAATCCTGGCTGTGCACGGATGAACGTCAATGACCCGCACTTTTGGCTGCAAGGTGGTCACGTAAGTGTTATGAAAGGAAAATGAAGTATCATCACTTACAATTCCCCAGCTTTCATTGTTACTTTACGCTGAACATCCTTTTCGTCATTTTGATTTGCCCCTTCATCAATGCCAATGGCTGTCACCTAATTCATAAGCAAGCAATATGAAATCAACTTAATAAAAAAATGTCAACATATGTTTACTTTATTTTGAAGCTTCTGCACATCAACAACGCCGTACAATGTCACTGGCCGACGGAGCAGATATCTGAGTTGAATAGTCAATATTATTACAGCAAAACAAAATTCAAAATTCTCAATAATTGTGTGTCATTGATAAAGTTTTGCCTTCCAGAGCCAATGCAATGTTGAGCTGGCCCAACTTGAATCACAGCTACATGGTTTTCAGGAAGTCCCACATAGGAAATGTCCTTCCTAAATTATGTGCAAAGTTCGTTTCACTGATTTGCTTTTTCTTACTATCTTGCTTATGGTAGGGCAGACCATTTCAGCAAAGTCCCAGCTGTTTTTCCACTTTTCGTGTCAATATCAATGTCTCTAACAAAAACAATTAGTATAGGAATTAAAGTTTGAGAAAGATGAGAGCTGTTATCTGTGCACTTTGTTGTATGCAACGTTGTTGCAGGTCCCAGAAAACTATAATTTCCAGGTGGCAAAAAATGGGTTCGCCCATAGTATGTGGCGCAACCGATAGTGCCTTGCTGGATCGTATATCTCGTTGCACATGTCTGAAGAAATATTTACTTTAATATTTCAAGTTAAAAATGAAAAAGCTTTGCTTACTGCGTGGTTGTCCGCATTAGTAAGAAGCGGATAACTTGACTCTAATATTATCATGATTCAGAGCTATGGTAACTGTAACTTAAGTTTCAGAACTAGTGTGTTTCTCAGTTTCTCACTTCCTGATATTTGTTGCATCCTTCGTAATCCATCAACAAGATCCATGTCATTAGTTAGGACAATGAGATTCTTTGTTTCGGTGACCTACCAATTGGGACATGACCCGATTAACACGGCCATCACCACAGATGAACGAAACTGTCATATCTGTTTTTCGTCAGGATTATTTGTTTTCGAACTTACCTTTGTGACGAAATCAAATCTAAAGGGTGTGGCAGATCCCTGCACAACGTTTTTTGCTTCGTTGCTCTTCAGATCCATAATTTCTTTCGTAGAATCTCGTGTCTTTTCTGGGGGAGGCGAAAATTGAGATATGGTCACGTTAATCCGATTTTGCCTCATTTGTGAGTAGTTCTTCTCCGATTTCTTTTAAAAAACAGGTGCTTCTCTCATGTCGCATTAATGAAGTCGCAATTGACCCTCCCTAAATCCTACGTGCTTGCTGAGCTCACGGTCTTCAATTCGATCCCCCTCCTGACATTCCGCGGTTGGCAAACAAAAACACAGTTGCTTCCCAAAGAAGGCCCTTTTCTCTGGAAAAGGGGCATAGAAGTCTCCTATTGATAGAATATCGCCTGTGTTTGTGGCAAAAAAAATATATCTTTGTTCATTTGTGCGAACCCCTGACAAATCTAGTGACATTCCAACGTCTATGTCAACACCCGGACACACCCGAAGTGCGAGCCCTTCTGTAAAAGCAGTTGAGGTGGTTCATATGCCTTCCTTGTCTGCAATCATATGAATTCGGATACATATAAGATGGATGAAATGAAGCGCAAAACCCGGGATGTTCGTGTGGTTGAAGGTGTGGTTAATTCCCAACCGGTAAGACCAACAGATTTAGAATCATCGTGTCTTGCATCTTCACCCTGCTTGTAACATGTAGGCTTCTATTGGAGATGTTGCAAGAGTAAGCCGTGAATAGACTCTTTAGTTGGAAAAAATAATTGAAATTTGTTGCTTTCAGGTAGGGACAATCATGCATCAGCTTGAGGAGAATGCAAAGCAGTCTAATATCAAAGTTTTTGTAAGTAAATAGAAGTCAAATCTTTCTAAATAAACTAAACAACGTTGGTGGTCTTAGAGCAACGAAATGAACAAAATAAGTTCCTTCTTGTATGCTTTGGAAGAGAAAGAGGACTTAGTCTCAGGATTAAAGAGAATGGCAAAAGAACATGGCGATAATTATCTGGTCTTCCGCATTAACATTATTTGATGTATGTATATTCATGACAATTAAACCTTCAGATTCGGGAGGACGATGGAAATTGTGGGTAACAAGCATAATTGCGTGTCTTTTCGTGGACTACGATAACATATGTTGATATCAGATTTTGCACAAGATATACGATACAGCAGGGCGAAATTGGCGTAGGCACTTATGCTGGGAGAACACATTTCATGCCCCCAGGTTTCAGAAATACACACATGATAACATGATACACAATTACAGCATTTATATCGGAAATCTATGCAGGAAATTACTTCAGGCTTTGGTTTCGTGAGATTTTAAACAGCATAGTAGAGGTTCACTCACTTTTTTTAATTGATTATGAAAGTTGCTAAGTCACTAAGATTTTATTTCTGTAGCTGACTGATGAAAGCAAAGCTGGGACTTTCCTCGAACACATTGTACTTTCATATGTTTTAGAGTTTCAAGTAACTAAATTTCTCTTTCGCAGGATATTAGCTACGTTTCTCTTCCCGAGAACCATGTAGCTGTGGTACAGGTAGATGATTACTAATTGAAACCCCGAGCACAATAGGTTTGTTCATCTAATCGATATAAGGTAAGCGACGAGCAATTTACTTTACCCTCTGGCCGCTACATTGTTCGTAAACCGGTATCAATGATACAGGTCAAAGTGTGTATTGGTGAAGAATAGTATGATGCATTTTTAGGCCTATGTCTATGGAGTTTGTGATATTCAGGTTGAATATATATATATATATATATATATATATTTTTTTTTTAAAACTTAATGATGCTCTTAGACTATGAATCTGACTCGAAGTGTACTACATCCTAGGATCTGAAGCACAAGATTGCCACGTAAGCAAGAGCTGGGATGATTGCCATAGTTCTGTTCGTAATACTATATTTATTAAGGCTTTGATAAATAATTAGGAAAGCATACACCGAGGGCATTGTGAATGGCAGGGAGGAGTCGAGGAAACAAGTTGAAACATAATTCTTTATTCTTTCGCCCTCCTCATTATTCATTCTATAGGTGACTCTTGCGGCAGGACAATATGAGCAAGTTGGTTCCCTCACTTTTATTCGCTCGTAAGTACTCAATGTTTTGTTTTCTATGTGGACTACTTCAAAAAACATACAATCATTTCTGTAAATATATATTTTAATGCGCGTTAATTTAGGGAGCCAGGTTTCAACTTCACAATTCAGGTCGATTTATAACTCGGTATATAGCATCAGCCTTACGCTTAGTAATTCAGGCAGCATCAGGTAAGCTTAGAACGGGAAAAGGATTTACTATCATTCGTGGAGGAGAAGTGTTCAAAGAATTCGTGGATATGCATCACCATTCTCGCAGTACACGTTGGTTTAAAATGGAATCAAAAGATAGGCAGGTCGTCCGGACTCGAGTAGTTGTACGATGGAAAGTAGTGGATCCCATAGTTTGGATCCTTAGAAAGGGGCCATGCCATGATATATTTGATGCCATTGAAGAAAACGTGCAGGTAATTTTAATGCATGTTCTTAATCGAATCACCATTTCACTGCAACTATATTGCAAAAGGCTTTGTTGCTTGAAAGTGTGGCGGGGAACTCTTATGAGCAGTGTATGTCCGAGGTGAGTGATAATAAATAGTATCTATGCGTAAATTTACGTGAAGATGATAATTATTCCATAAGGCTGGGAGAGGTTTTACAAGTTTCGAGAAAAGTATGAAGCCTAAGCTAAGGTTCCAGATTGAATCCCTCGGAGGAAAATTGCTGGGGTGAAAACACATACATTTTATTTTGAGATTTAAACAATGACTAATCCTATATTATTTGTCGTAGATTTGAGATTCGAGATTTACGCTTCCCCTTAATTTCGGCTCGAAACAAAATTAGAGCTGAGAAGGAGGCAAAAATGAAGGTGATAAGTTGGAAATGTTACCGGACATTCTACTCACAAATTATGCAAATCAAAATCTTAGGAACAGATTCTTGAGGCAAAGCGACAACTGGAAATTGAAACTGCAAAACGGTTTGTCCAACTAAAATCCAAATATATTCTAAAATTGGATTATTACCAAATCTACCATTCTTAAGTCTTTGATTGATACTCTTAGTACCCGTGAAAACGTAAAGCGAGAATTTCAGATGATAAAAGCTAAACTTGAGACTACTCACGCCACAAAAGTAAGTAATTTTTTCAATAGTTAAATCTAATGAAAAAGCGGTATGTCCGATTTCCAGATAGTCGAAATTCAGAGTGCAAAGGCTGTAGAAAATCAGATTCGAAATGCCAAGCTAGAAGAAAAAAAGGCTGAGATAATGGCAAAGGTAAAGCAAATCGAGCTTCAGGCAAAACAGAAAGCGCAGGCTATTCAGCAGGAAATTGCACTACTCAAAGCCAAAGGAGAAGCTGAGAGAAAGCAAATCATTGAAAAGGCCAAAGCTGATGTAAGATTATTGGTTGCAAAAGCAGATGCAAAATGTGAGACAGTTCGAGCCGAAGCCTCTGCCAAGTGTCTGATGCTAAAGGCGGAAGCTCAGGCAAAGGGTTCTAATCTGATAGGGAAGGCTTACAAAAGTAGTCCGGGGTTTGTCGAGCTAGAGAATGAGAAGATGAAGCAAGAAATAATGGGAAAACGATCTGCTACGTTGGAAGCAGCACTAACACGAAACAAAGCAGCATTGATGTCATATGATACACAACGAGAGCTTGCTCTACTTGAGGCTGGATTTTCTCCAATTGCTCCTGTTGCATTCAAAAATGGACACATCGCATTTGCTGATGGACCAGAAGGGAAAGTCAAGGCTTGATGTTCTTACGACCCTCTAATTTCTTTAATGACTAGATTCTGGCAATAAGTGCAGAGATATGTAAGGACGCCTTGCACATAAAATTTAGGTATATCTACTAGCAAAGTAGTAACGGTCTAACCACATGTGGTTTCATCTATTTTATCAGAAAAAGAAAGTATTTTCGGTGTAGTTATGTTTCAACAAGATATTCTCGAGTGTGTGATCATGCACACTGGCTGTCATGAGCTAGCAATGCGGTGTGAAGCCTCTGTCATGTGCTGTCTAGCTGTGCACATATCCCTGGGTTTGTCTCCATTACTCATCTAGCAAACCCTTCGAAGGTCGATGCTTCTAGATCTAGACATCCAGACATTGCTAGATTGCTAGCTAGCTAGATTGACGAAATTTCAGAGTGTGCATCTCAAATGAGATGCTTAACAGACAAGACAAATGGACACAACGTAAGCTAGTAAGCGCTGTAGCCGCTGCGTTGCATGGGTACATTAGAATGACCATTGAAAAGATTTAATCACTTCATTGCATCCGTCTCGCACGCATCTTACTAGCTAGCTAGCTCAATGTAAATGAAGTGAAATCGCATGGTCATCTAGATGGCTAGATGGATAACACTAATGCATGCCAAGAAGCTAGGAAGCTTGTCTACAGCGTGATTCTCGTCCCACGCGATAGCTAGCTAGCTAGACAGTATGACTTTGCTTGTGTGGGAGAATTGGCGTCATGTGTGCCACACAATTATGACACCATCAATGATGGAACATTGCGTCACTGACACACGCACATCTAGACATGCTGTTTTGACACTTCGAAACAGGAAGAAAACCCCACTAGCCCACTAAGCTAGCTAGCTAGCTAAGCTTATTTGCCAATGAAGACAATTTTGATTGACCACAAACAAAGCATGCAAAATGCACATCACATTTATCAATTGCAACAAGGTTAAAATCCACATCTGAATGCAGGCAAGAGACACAGTCGCCCACGTAGAGAATGAATGAATGTCACACACACACACCACGCACACACGCATGGCACCATCAAATTTACGAACATGGTTTTTCAATATTCATCACAAATAAAACTTTCATTATTAAACAGAAATGCGGCCCGCATTTCTCTGTTGCAAGAGCAAAGCAAGGGAATGCTAACCTGGGTAATTACGAACTCATCCCAAATGGGTGACGCTCCTGCGTCTTTGCTTCAGCTTCATCTAATCTACTCGACGATTGCGGATGTGACAAAGGATACGGGGTTGAAGGCGAGGGGCTAAGAGCAATTTGCTCTTGACTAGGTATGCTGTCTACGCGTTCCGTCTTTCGGTCGTCAATCACAGGTTCATTGTGAATCAATTTCTGCTCACCGGCCACGTTGTTATTACGATGTCCTATTTCATTGTTGTCCGTTTCGGCAAAATCGAATTTCTTACTTGTATTTCGGCTTCCTCTGAGGTCCCCTCCTTTCAGACTGGCGTTTCGGCTGCAGGAGTTTAATTTGGTGTTTGTTCTTTCAAGAGAAATCGTGCCACTGCTAAATCGCCTTGAATTCGCGAGCGACTGGGTTAGCACACTATGTTTACCCTCTTGCGTTTGGGCAATATTCAGCTTTGTGCCAATGTGACCTTTTATCCACCAGTTACAAAACGCACTCTGCGTGATTCCTTTTCCCTCTATATCGAGATTCTCGTACATGTCCAATGCGTCGTCAAGTTGCTCTGTGTCTGCCATGCCTAGGTTGAGGCACATCGCCACAAACTCTTCTATCATAAGGTTCCCATCGCCATCAACATCAAACCGCGCGAACCTGCCATCATTCATATTATAGCAAATAAGTAATGTAGACCCTGCGCACCAGGGATGTACATTGCTCTCTTTTTGTATTTATGTCTGAAAATCTTTCTCTTTGAAGATCATACACTGCGCAAATGGTAGTATTCAGCATAAACAGGCAAACCGACTATTTGATACAAAACGGATTCAGCTTCCTCACACATTCATCTCTCAAAATCTGTCGGTGCTTTCGCTTTTGAGTAATAAATTTGATGTAGATACGTGCCATTGGACTTACTCAACGGCAGCTTTCATCTCTTTAAAACCAATGGTGCCGTCCCCATCGATATCCAGTTCTTCGAAGCTTTCGTGTAGCTCCTGAATCTTTTCGGGGCTCATCATTCCGGTTCGCAGTAAGTTAAATTCTAGGTAGTCCCCGAAAGTGAGGTGCGATCTATTCCGATACCTCAGCATCTGTTTGGCGTAGTAGATATCCTCCTCCTTAATCCTCGCCTCCAACTTTCTCTTTAGCTGGTTGCGGGTGTAGGCTTCTACAAACAACCCTGCCAGCATTCCCAGAGCCACTGAATACACCTACGAGCAGCCCCAGCGATTAAAATTATTGGTTGTCAAGTGCAGTCATATGAAAAAATGGTTTTCGAGTGATGAGTCCGACACGACTGATTTGTCAGATAATCGCAGCTTCGATACAGGGCACAAAATAGGGCGGGGGGGGGGGGGGGGGGGGGTTGGGAAAATACTACCGGAACGCCCAAGAGAATCCACCCGCCAACAAACCAGTTGGCAAACGAGTCATTTTCAGTATCTATCGTCGGCGACCGCAAGCCACCTGTTGCGAGAGAGGTGATTGAGAAGTAGAGGCTAACAAGGAAGCTCCACTTTTCATGGTATATCCCATAGAAGATGCCGGCGAGACTCCACAAGAGCAGCAGCGAACCCGCGAAGATCTGATAAGCATAGTACCTGCGCAAGCAGTATGCGCCATGTGTGTGATTTAAGTTGGCCACCGCCGTACAGCAAATAGACACACACGTGAAAAACAAGCACACACGTGTGTATAGAGAGCAATTCGGGTGCCATCGAACGCTGGATAAGGTGATGATGAGAATATGATGATGACGGTGCACATCCCCCACATTCTATGTGACCCTGTGTATCATTGCATTTTCTCACCAGATAATTTCGCAGCCACTTCGACTGTCCTTCACTTTTTTGTTGAAATTATTCAGATCCGTAATAGTTTTTGTAGAGAAGGAGACCGACGGCTGGTGCAAATGGCGCATCATTTCGCGCATTCGCTCCTCGTGCTCCCAAATGTCTCCCTTCTCGATGATATAGCTCATGAGGACAGCGATCGCCCCGCCTGTTGCTGTAGCGCCTACGGCGACGAAGAAGATTGTGAACCATAAAGAAGTACGAGACTTCTCCTCCATACTCGCATATCCGACTGACCACCCTGCTTGAGAAGCATAGAATAACCCCGCCGAGTAACTCCATCCATTCTCCCTTGAGTAAAACAATGCGCCGAGGAAGAAGTACAATAAAATGAGACTTCCAAAGAGCCACCATCGGAAATGCTTGCTTATCCAGCTCCTGAGTGTGCCTGCAGTAGAGAGGTAAACAATAGCTGAGATAGGACACACAACACACAGGCTATCTTAAAAAGCAATATATCGGAACCTGCTTATTAGTCAAAGATAATTCTAAATTCTCTGTGGTTTCTCGTTATTATTTTATTACTCCAGCATTGGTTTTGCTCTGGAACGCCGTCTTTCATGGTAAGTCCCATGCGCTTCATCTGTGTCATCACTCTTTTCTTGCGTTCAATTGAGCTTCTTCTCCTCTGCAGGCGTAAGTTCTCATCGTTTCGTGCGGACACTGTACGTCCTTCTTCCATATTTAGAGGATATTTAGCCTCTTTGATTTTCTTTTTGGCCTCTGACATCTCAGACAACCGTTGATGTCGGGAGGCTTCGCTGAAATTCCTACCCACACCAATTGCCAAGGGAGACTGAGAAAGTTCGGTCGCAGGGAGGAGCGTGCCGTGTGCCGTCGAGCACCTGTTTCTTCAAAACCGCGTGAACAACACTTCCTTGCTTTTCGCCAGAAGGGGAGGAGGTGACGTTGCAATGAGCATCGAAGGGGCGGCACACGGAGCGCGGAGAGTAGAGAGGGGGCTGCCGCTGCTACGGTTTTATTGTCATTAGTCTTCCCACAATTAATTAGTTGCTCTCAGAAGCTTGAAATACATAGAGCGACATGAACAAATGCGTGTCGTCCAGAAAACTACGCCTTCTATCCACCTTACCGGCGGATTTGTCGCTGAAAAGAATGCGCAGAGAGCGAGGTGAACAGTGAAGTATTACCGGACATTTCTCAGGTGGACACCGTCTATATTTCGGTAAAATTTGGGTAGTGTTATTCCGCACGAGCTCGTTTTATTTTTTTTCGGTTGGGGTTTATTATTACATGTCTTACACCCATTTACGAAGAATTTACGACAAGTACAGAAGCGAGCTTTATCGTAGATCTAGATCTCGGTGGCTTTTCGGAGGAGTTCCGAAACACGGGCCTTATGAAGATCAAGCGTCATGCATTTCTCCTTGTCGCACCTATTGAACGCCATTGGATTCGCCGTCTACAAATCCTCCATCCCTTAGAAGGAGACTCTGTAAACATAATTGTTTAAATAATTGCGACAACATGATTATTGCGTCTTTGGACTGAAATAGGCGTCTCTAATTTTCATCCGGCTTCCATAAAATCTGAATTATGCGGCGAGGGTGGCCCCCCCCCTTCTCCTTCCTGCTGCTTCTCCTTCCCGTCGGTGCAGCTAGGGGATTGGTTTCCAGGGTGGGTAGCTGCAATCCAGAGACTGCGGTCCGTCTCAGGCCAACGGTAAGGCTAGTCGTTGTTTCCGTATCGATATAATTCCACCGTAGTAGCATCATCGTCGTCGATAGCTCTCCGATCGATCAGTACATGAAATCAGGTTTCAATGTCCCCTAGAAATTTGCGAAGATATACTCTCCAGCCACGAGCACGTTTTCGGTTGACGGAGGATTCGGTACCCTTCAGCCTGCGCGTGCATAACACAGCGTTTCGCGTTTTATATGCGCTACTGAGCAGCACTCTTACGTGGCACATGCGATAAAATGAAAAATGTATGATGAGTAGGTTGATAAAATGGCTGCGGAGGTGGATGCTCTTATCGCCACATACGATCTGAGGCAACCCAAAAAGTGAGAAGGCTTATCACGTCTTTCGCGTCATCGTAGTCACCCTGTTCGAGAAAGCAACTTACGGCCCTTCTCTGTGTGCTACTTTATTATCCCACAGAACTCGCGGTAGTAGCGCTGCAAAGAATTGGATGGAAGGCATTAACGGATTGAGGGACATAAGCCAGCCTGTAGCCTTAACGGACGAAATGACCCAAATTCGCAATGATGGGAAGCAGATCTTGGAGGAAATGGTAGTGGGATGAAATGCTTTTATACGCGCGCGCATAGGACCAGGCATGCTCACGCAAATTTAAAAAAATCATTCTAAAGTATAGACTCTGAGGAAGAAAATTTATCCGATTCCCTATCCGTTCGCACAATCGCCTGTTCCCCCCCTGACATTCACAACATTTTTGCTGCAGAACTTGCCGCACAAGAAGGCCGAGCCATATCGCTTCCTAAATCTAAGGCGGCTTTACAACCACAAAGTAATTCGGCATACACGTGCCCAAATATGTGCACGTAACCACGTAGTAATGGAAAGGGGGCGTGTTTAAGCTTAGATGTATAGTTATCAATAGCATTATTTACGAAAACTGCGCGTCCATCTACCTGAGAGAGGATGCGACGATTTAAATATAATAACCCAACCGATTCTCTGCGACGCCATTACGGTGAAGGGGTCGTTGCCGTTGTGTGCGATTTCTTCAACGAAAACGAAGCCAAGTTAGAAAATTGATCATAACTTCTACTCAAAGTCAAAATGACCACAATGACAACGATTGTCTGGTTGGGCTTGTACCCCCCCCCCCCCCCCTCTGCGTTCTTATCCTCCTTCTCCCGCAGTTTGAGCAAGCTAGTGGAGATGTGGACCTGAAAGTCTTAGAGGCAGGGTTCCAGGAGGAGACTGACGGATACCGGTAAGGAGTGACGAATCGATTCAGTGTTGGCATAGAATGAATGCGGAAAGAAAAGATGTGTCACGATCATATCTGTTGGCGAACGGTGCGCATGTCGCAGCACCTTGGGATCTCTATCGTATAGTAGATTTGCGCCTCTTCCAATCATAACCAAAAAAAAATGAACGTACACTTCGCCTCCTGTGTTACTCACACCGCCGTCCTTATTGCCTTGAAGTAATGTAGCTCGACGATGATGGTGTTAATGACCATGATGATGCTTGGATTCCC
>ADNK01002820.1:20000-21579 GCA_000320545.1 Bigelowiella natans CCMP2755 | reverse complement strand
CCCCCCCCCCCCCCCCCCCTTCCCGACCTTCCCCCTTGCCTCCTTCGTACATGACAAGAACTACTGGGACCGAATTCCAAGAACCAGAGTAAGGCTTGATATCGGCGAAAAGGTTGTCTTTACCAAGCATCTTAACGTGTACGCGCTCATTGTTTGAGGGCTATCATCGATGGCCTTTTTGGTAGGAGGAAAATGAGGACTCCGTTAGCGCGACCATTCTCCGCAAGGAGAAGAAGGACGAGTCAGGTCGGAGAGTCGTGAAGTGTTGATGTGTTATTGTTTTGTGGGGTTACTTATCGTCATTACTCATACCTTCGTTATCATTATCTTATAGCTATCATCATCATCATCATCATCATCATCATCGAGTTCCCTCCCTAGCATCTCATTCGTACACTTTCTTCTTCTTCTTCTTCTTCTTCTCCTTCTTCTTCTTCTCCTCGCTATTATTCGCTATCACCCGCCCTCTTTTCCAGACTTTGGCTGCTTCCATCCATCCATACCGTGCGGCAATGCCCTTCTCCACTTCCTGCAGAAAAAGTGCAATTTCTCGCTCAAGGCCAACAGGTCCTCCTCGAGCTGGTCTTCGCAGCGCCTCTCCAACGCCACGAAACGTCATGGTCTCGGGGGGGGGGACGATCTTGACGAGAATATCCTCTATCGAAAACCATGGGAGGAAGCAGCACAGCACCAGAGGTTGAAGCTACTAGTCCTTTGCCGCGAAAAGCAGCCAAAATCCTTGCGTGGCCGGCTGACTCGTGTATGCATGCGGACTTGTCATAAAACATGCTTGTTTGTATTCACAGAGAGAAGGAAAGACTTCAGCGACTCAAGGAGGTGAAGGTAGAAACACCTGAGGGCACCAGGGTGGTTTGGATCGACCCAGGTAAGTCGCATTCGTAATGCTATATCACACACACACACACACACACACACACACACACGCCCTTTCATTCTCCTCGTGCAACCGCAAGGTAGCCCTCCTTGTCCATATATGAGAAGAAGAGAGACATATCGGCAGCAGCACTGTTGTGCTCCCAGACCCTCACAAAGCCACCACCTTACTCATCCCCCAGAAAAACCAAACGCCCTCGAGGAGGCAAAGGAGAACTTGCTGCGGCAAGAGGCGGGGGGGGGTCCACAGAGCGAAGGGGGGGAGGAGGAAAGCTTCGAGCCGGAAGAGGTAGTGACTCTCGGCGATGATCAACGGCTTCAAATCCAGCTTGCGCAGCAGGTGGCGAGGGGCGAGAAGAAAAGAGGCAGTCAAGAGGCGCCATGGCAGCTGGATGGGGACAGTACCCACTCGGCGTCACGATCACGCCAGCTGCAGATGCAAGCGACAATGCACGCCGATGCGGAAGGTGGTTTGAAGTTGAGTTTGTGTTTTCTGTGAGGATTTTCGAATAGTATCGCTCCTTCGTTCCTACTTGCTCGAGTTCTCCCTCTCTCTCTTCTCTCTCTCTCTCTCTCTCTCTTTTCTCTCTCTCTCTCTCTCTCTCTCTCTCTCTCTCTTTGGCTGATGAGCACAAATGATAAAGGACTACTTCATCGTGCCGCCTTATGACTGTTGTGGGCGACG
>ADNK01002820.1:7500-17500 GCA_000320545.1 Bigelowiella natans CCMP2755 | reverse complement strand
GACGAAGGGCGAGACGATATCGTATTGGAGGTCTGAGTGTGTTGTGTGTGTTGTGTGTTGTGTGTGCGTGTGTATGTGTGTGTGTGTGTGTGTGTGTGTGTGTGAGTGTGTGCCTTCGCGTTTTTGTTTTGGTGCTCTACCCACCCCCCTTCCTCGAGGCCTCCTCGTTTGGTTGTCGCAACTGCATCCTCCTATCCTGCTCACCCTTTTTGTGGTCGCGGTGCTGCTGCTCGATTATTGTCCCCCCTCCTTTTGGAATCCCCATCGTCAAGGTGCCCCACCCAGACGATGATTTGAGCCAGGTGATACTGCCGGAATTCGCATCATCCTCAGGCGCTAGTATGTTCGGTCAGAATGATAATAAGCTTGCCGGCGAGGACAGGGCTCTAGACGCCGTCTCGCCATTGCAAGCTTCAGCTCCGTTCCCTGCTTCGATGAATCGTGCTGCTGCTGCTGCTGATGGTGGTGGTGGAATGCAAGTGCGAACTTCGCCTACCGATTACCCCACGCCGAGGCCAAGCGCATCGTTCCGTAATTCCATCGACAACAACAACAACAGCAGCAGCAGCATGGTACCGAACTCTGGGGAGGCCTGCAGTCTGAGTGATAATGCCCGGGGGGAGGGGGGGGATGGAACGGAGTCCCAGGACGTGGGCATGGTACAAGGCGGTGGGAAAGCTAATTATCATCAGAACACGTCAGACGTGGCAAAATTCAATTTAGGCCAGCATCACTCGCGTTCCGAAACATCATCGGATTGCGACAGCGGAGGCGCACTGAAGCTGGAGAGCGACGCAGGGCGCGGCCGGCGCGCCAACAAGTAAAATACGCCTTCTTTTTTTTATGGAACTTCGTGCATATTCTTTTCCATAGCTTTTGAAGGTAGGGTATCTTAATGCTGATGGTTTGTTGGTATTTTAGGTATACATCTCCCCCCCCCGGGCTCTCAGGAGAACGTGGCGCACTAGATAGTTCTCTCCCAAAGACAGGGAAAGCTACTGGGGAGGGGGGGGGGCGACGGATGCGGTCCGCAAGCGAGAACGACGCGAGATCTTCGGATGGAGAGTGTGAATGCGTTGATGATATCGGTCGGGATTTCTAATACTAGAAGAGAGTCTAAAATCATGTTTTTGCATCTTCTTCTGACTACAAGCCATTATTCCACGATGAACCCGCAGCTGTTGCGGAGAATTAAGGCGGACCATAAGGGAGCGCTCTTAGAACAATGACCATCATCGGGATTATGTGTTAAAAAAAATTATGCTTCTCTCTCTCTCTCTCTCTCTCTCTCTCTCTCTCCCCTCCCCCTCTTCCTTTATTGTGTATGTAGTTCGCGCCACGGGAAATGTTGTTGCGAAACCATTCCAGGTATTATTGCTGAATTATGACGAGTGGAAAAGACGTACAGAGAGAGAGAGAGAGAGAGAGAGAGAGAGAGAGCGAGAGCGAGGGGAAGAAAGAGAACAAAGGGGGAAGGGGGGGGGGGGGGGGGGCAAGCATAATTCAGCAAACTGTTTAAATATGAACGCACAACTCCGCCAAAAAGAAAGGGAAAATAGCAAACATCTCAAGAGAATATTTCTACCGGAAAACTGCGGACACTACCAGCCGTTGGCGCCTAACAAATCCCCCATGTTGATTCCATCATCCTCTCCCGCCGTCTTTTCCACCAAAAGCACATCCTCGACTCGATTTCGTTCGATTTCAATTCATCCTGGGCGCCGACGGGGGGGGGCGGTCAGGAGCGAGAAGGAGGAGGAGGGAGGCGCAACCTCACTGAAAACGCGAGCGGAGACGATACCACCTCGAGCGCCGTCATGGGCGAATCAGACGAGATGTAAGTGTGCACTTAGAAGCACTGCACGCCATAGAGAAAGGGATAGCCCTCTGAGCGTCTGCCGCGGCTGTGCTAAGTGCCCTCCCTTGCCGGTGGAGAATAGCTTGCCGCGTCGCTCTCGAAATGCGAGGAAAACCATAAGCTGTTCTCCGTGTTGCGATAGCTCATTTTCCGTTGTAGAGCGCCTGGCGAGCTGCCGCGTGACGATGCTGGTGATAATTTGGTGATGTCGTGGCAGATTTGATGCGCTCGCACGGCGGACTCCTAACGCCCGTGTGGTCTATCCTCCGGACCTTCAATCCTTGGAGTTTGCACCTGGCTACACCGTCCCTAAGAAGATCAAACAGGCATCATGAGAAATTGAGAAATTTGGAGAGTGTATCGATTATGTGTGAATGCATATGGATATTATATATATATATATATATATATATATATATATATATTTTATTTATTTAAATATGTATTTATATTTATATTTGATTATTATACTTTTGTGTGTGTGTGCGCGCGCGCGCGGGGGGGGGTGCGTGTACCTTCGTGTCCTGCTGCAAAGATGGAACTCGAAATTGAGGAGAGCCGCAAAGAGCACTTGGAGTATAAACGGAGGAATAGGGAGTATAAACGCAAGATTAGGGATGAGCAAGAAGCACAGATTTTTCCCCTGACGAGGCGAGAGGGAGGCAATAAAAACCAAACACAAATCTTGGGAGATAGCCCATCCGAAATGAAGGCAAGCGAAGGTACATCAATATGCCTATTGCATGCAAGCTTGTAAATTCCAATAAAACACTGCGTGCATACAGCAGGGAGGAGTCTCGGCGAGATAGCTGACTTTGTGGATTCGGGTATGGCTGCCTTGACGAATTGCGTTTTATCGAATTTCGGCTATGCATGCCACATGATCTGAAGACACGATCTTTGGTAAAGTTCTAAGCCTGGTTTTGTTTTGAATTGACAGACGCCCTTACACCCGACAACAAAGATGATATTCATGCAATAGACTCAAACGACGACTCGACGTCTTCGTCCTTATTCCCGGATGTTTCTGCAAAAACGGTAGGGATTTTTGAAGTGCGCGTTGGTTTCTCCTTCTCCCGCCGCTGATTAATGTTCGCCTTCTCTTCCAGTTTAAGAAGTTCACCCATCGATACTTTCGAGATTGCCCTTCAAGGGTAACGTGTTTCCTTACGAGGTTTGCTCTACTCGTTCTAATCATGATGAATGTTCACCCGCAGATCGTCGAAAGAACGAAGCATCGAGTTTTCAATGTGCCACCAATTCGAGACATCTAAAATTGAATGAGCACGCAAACCATTTCAACAAACAATGCTGCATATAACACGTCCAGATGTGAGTGTGTGTGTGTGTGCGCGCACGCATGTGCTCAGCATCATCATCGCACGTTTTCCACAAGGAGCTCTCCCAACAGGCCTAGAGGCTGCCTCCCGTGGCGCCAAATCATCACGAACCATGCGATACGCTTCGCATGATCGACCGCACATTCTAGCATTCACAAATGGTATCATTGCGTCAATCGCGCTGTGCAATGTGGTTGCACCACTGCTGTTTCCGGCGAGAGACATCATTGCTAGATTGCTAGATCGATTGGCTTGTAAGTGTTGATTGGAAAAACTCTTCGCCGCTTTGTCACTACAGCTAGACAGGCATGTGGCAGTGATGCAGCGTGCTAGCGTGTCATTGAAACCGTTCGCATTCGAAAAGGCTGCGGCCGGCTAGACGGGTCGTCGTCCTTGATCACACGTGGTCAAACTAGCAAGACAGAATGCTAATTGCTTCAGAGTGGGTGAGACTACAGACTAAAGCGCAAACTCGTGTAAGCGATGTCTTTGAGATAAGTCTCGAAGTTTTTCGTCATTGGTCGTGAGCGCGCATGACGAAAGCGATATGATGGGGATTTGTTGTGCCTTGTGCCGGTGCCACATGCGTGCGACGCGCGCCTTGTCCATCAGTAGCACAGCATGGGGCACAATGCACGCTTGCAGATGCTCTCATGCATTGCTACTTATAATTAGACACATGTAGTTATAAGAGGAAACATTTGGTATGATGCATCATCCAAATGCACGTGTTTTCGATCGTTTTCATTGATTTGACGATCCTGGTGGCGCACACAAATTCTTTGTTTAGATCGATTTTCACTGCGTGGGCTTTATCCTCATCATTCCATCAGCTACATGGAACACCTTTTTATACCTGATCAGCAGTGCATGTGCATCACGGACAACGGTTTATCTCATAAACGTAACGATGGCTATTCAACGAATAGAATCATCCCAAACTGAACAACGCTCATCGTGATGTGTTATTGTTACTGGGAAACAACTGGTAAAATAGAAGCATAAACTATGCAGTTGGCAGCGTATTCGAGCATGAATTTTCGAAAGCACGTGTCTGATTTGACGGCATTATCAAGACTGTATCATCACCCAGCTTGCCTCAAGAAGTGCACCGCCTTGAGAGACTGGCTTTCGAAACCAAACCTTTAAAGAAATTAAATACCCGGGTAATGAAAGAATGGGGGGGGGGGATAATCTCAGCCCATGCTGCGACGGGTGTGCATTGAGTCGGTTTCAAAAGATTGTGCCAACGCTGGCGCGACATCAAATAAATAAATCGCTGTACAGTCATAACGAACGATAAACTTTTGTGGATTGTAGAGCGTTCTTACTTTCGTCCTGGGGTGTTTACTAGCGATCCTCCGCTATTGCAGACGATGTATACCTTTGTGTGATCAAGTGCGAAAAACATTTTGAGGGCACGCTATTATGGCTGCTACTATTTGGGTACTACCGGCTTATTCTTTGGAACGGTTTCTTCAACCTGAGAACGCATTCATGTATAGGCGACTCGTCAAGGAGATAAATGCTTCGTGTGCATACGCTCACACGCGCACACGCGCGTGCACACAAGCTGCGTATGCAGAATTTGAGAAGAGAAGTCTGGATTCGTAAGGCATACTTAGCGCTGCGCGAGGCATTTGCTGCGCTCGCCTTCAACGGGTATAAAGCACAGAAAAGATCGATGATACGCCTAAATAAATAGGAATGAAGGCGCACATACCATTTCGAGCCATCCGGGTGTCCTCTCTGAATTCGTGACTCCGAAAAATGCAAATCCGAGGTAACTGCATTGGAAGGTGATATAGAGGCAGGAGGAGAGAGGGGTTAAGGTTATAGAGGCAGGAGGAGAGAGGGGGTTGGTGGCGGGGGAGGGCGGAGCATGAAGTTGCAAGTTAAATAAAATAACAGGACTCTTCCGTGTTGGTATGGATTAGCAGTTGAACTCGTATGCTACCTGTATTTTCTCTCTCTCTCTCTCTCTCTCTCTCTCTCTCTCTCTCTTTGTGTGTGTGTGTGTGTGTGTTTGTGTGTGCGCGCCATCTCGCACAACACATGCAGCTATCCTCAGCACTCATCGTGGCAGCAAAGGAAACAGGCAAACAGCAGCCGCACCGTAGAATAGCGACAGGGTTGTCAAGTACAATCGGCCGGTAAAGAGGAATGTTCGTGGATCCGGGAATCGCCTTTGTAGCATATCTTTCGAGAGACATCACGCACAATCACAGGCGAAAGGCGGTCAGGGAGGGTTAGTCGCCAATGCTAAGACTGCGCGCTTTCCTCCACTTACTTGTTCTCCATTCGGACATCTAGTATGACTCCGGATCTGCCCTGGTTGGTTTTCTTAACGGCCTCGGCCCAATCCACACTCTGAACCTAACATTCAAGCAGCACCCCACTCGTGACATGGTATTCGCAAGCTACCAGCTCTTGCAGAACGCGATGACAGACAGCCTACCCCGCCTTCCTCGAGTTCCCGGTAGATGTCCTCCCATCGTTGGTCCTCTTTGAGAACACCCGCGTATCTGAAGTAACGAAGTTGTCGAACGAGCAGTAAGTTGATGCTGGATTCGGTACTGATATTATTATTGTTCCCAGCCTCGGTTATTGCCTCTCGTTGTTCTCTCGCGTATGTAGCAATTGCAGGTCTATTTGCCATTCCATCACCTGGGGGCGACGACGAA
Source organism: Bigelowiella natans CCMP2755 (assembly GCA_000320545.1). Lineage (NCBI taxonomy): Eukaryota > Cercozoa > Chlorarachniophyceae > Bigelowiella > Bigelowiella natans. The sequence goes on along the minus strand of ADNK01002820.1, from coordinate 11,618 downwards.
TGTGCCGAGAAAAGATACCCCCGTAGCAGCTGGAATGTAAAGAGGGCGATGTAAACAACTCAAAATGCTATCTTTGTTAAAGACAACCAGCAATATTACGTAAATGGGTATTATTACATCCCATTGGTAGGTGTGGTTTTGGTTAATCTGCTTGTGTGTGACGTCAACAAGTGGTTCGTGATGGGGGGCGGGAACGCGGATTGATTCTTCGGCGATTTACCGAAGGTTTCGCTACCTAATATCGCGCCGATGACGGTATTCGCCTGGTCAGGGGAGTCGAAGAGTGGCTTGCAAGAATGTGAAATCAGATGTCATCATTGTGTAGGGTAATCCTCAGCTATGTGTAATGATGACTAATAGTGTTCGTTCTGAGCACGGTTATGTTATTTTTTGTCGGCAACTACTGATGGTATATCCACCGACAGTTAAAGTCGCAGCATGCGTATACGTACTGGGGGGTTGGTAATCTTTTGGATGAAGGCGTCGTATTCCGGTCCGTATCCACTCGCATGCGTTTTGACCGACTTATGGATTTCTCTCTTGCAGCCGATGACAGAGCGAACATTGCCCAGTTTCATTGGAATTGAGGGTGGATTCGAGGCGATGATCCTTGTTCCTGGATTCCTTGCCCTTATTGATGAAGGCAATCCCACTCGCCTTGACGGCCCTCCAGCTGAGAACGCATTTTTATGAGTTATAGAATGCACTTATGAATTTGACTCCCTACAATCTACATTGAGCACGATCTCACCTGCAATCAATATCAGACTGAGAACGGCGCTGGCAACTAGAGTAAGCTGCAATGCTCGTGTCCTCATAATTCTAAATTCCAAGTGGTGTAGCTGGTGAGGGAGACACGTCGACGACTGTGGGCCCACAAAATCGAATTGTCAACGGTTCTTCAAATACCTCACGTTTTCACTCTGCGACTTCCAAGAACCTGCTTAAATAAAAAAACACAGCAAAGCCATGCTACTTGGGATTGCGACATGACAAAAAAGCAAATTCTACAGAGTTGTCCACAGCACGCAGTCGCAGGACTTACAACGTGGACATTCTTCCTTTTTTCATTGTCGTAGGCAGGAAACGAAGAAAAGGCTATTTCTTTCCGTCTTTCCTTGCTTTCTTCGCTCTTCACAAAAATTGAAATACCAGGACTTCTTCGAATCAAATCGACAAACTGCACAAGAGAATCCTGAAATCCTGGAAAGCTCGAGCAATTTCTTCAAGCGTCAAGAGGAATTATGCTAAGGAATTTAAACTATCAGTCTCAACTGTCAACCGGTCTTTTTCCCTTCCGAGTTTGTAGTGCGCTCGTTCGTCTTCGTTCGTGTTCACGGGCAAGAGCTGCTACCCGCGGGCATGAAGCGCTGTAGATTTTCATCATGCGACTTGTTCGTGCAGCTGACGTAAAGGAGAACCGTAAGTCATCAAAAAGGTCTGACATATCAACATGACCCTGATACGCTCTTAGGTCAAACTCACAACAGAAGTTAGCGCGCCAAAAGCAAAGGTGTGAACCCTCAGAGCAAGCTTCTTTTCTGGTGGGGAGCAAAGCGTTTCCGGTTTCATGCTACGACAAGTCGTGCGCACTGACGCTTGAAGATATCATAGTAGTTTTCCAGGATTTCTATTGGCGCTTCAACGCCATTGTGATGAGAATCAATGTGTTTGAATACGAAGAGGTATTCGAATAACTCATCAAGCAAAGCTAAAGGTCTCATCTCTATTCACAAGTTCAATGTCCGTCGCGTTCTGAGCTCTGAATGTTTCAGAGTGAAATTAATGGTCTAATCTTCACTAGCAGTTTTGCTTTTACGTAGACAACGAATGAGAACTCGCAGAGCATCGCAACACGCCAATCTTCCAGAGGAAGCTACAATCACAAGAGTGAGAGGAAGAAAGTATCCGCAGGAGAAGGTGTACAAGTTTAACACACATTGTCCATGGAGAGAATTACGTCGAAGCACAAGAAAGTCAATACCGGTTTTCAAAAAAAATGATAAAAGTATTCCAGAAGCCAGGATAACTAAGTGCCGCAGAGCGAAGAAAGGTTGCTTAATGTTGCCATAACGATTGGATAAATAGGCACTTATGATAGTAATCTACCTAGGCAATCGAAAGAGAATTCGAAAATCGTGGGAGCTTAAGGAGGAGGAAAAATGGTATTGCAGGTATAGCAAGCAGTTTAGTAAGTTCCCATTTTTTGACCAGACCCAATAACTTATATAGAATAACGTAAATTCCACATATATGCATATGTACATACTCATACATACTAATATATGTGTATATTATTTATTTTATAAAATTGTTTTAGACAACTTAAAAATAGTGTAAATCAATCTTTTTCAATGGTAAAATACGATGGTTCTTATTATCCTATTTTCCACATTCAGTAACGGATGCGGGAAGTTTTATCGACATTCGAGCACTATGTATATTTTCCCTATTTTTTACAGACATCACACAATTCTGAAAATACTCTATCTCGAAGGTCAATACGCGCCCATAGGGTAAAGTGCTCCTTGAAAAAATTCAAAGCTCAGGCTCAAAATCCTATGAGCAAGAGGAAAACAAAGGCCACAAAAAAGGCTATAGCTAAAATGAAATTTCAATCTCCGAAGCTTCAGAAATCTGGTTATTCCGATGATAGAAATAGGATATTTCTTCAAACTCAGCCTCCACTGCTTGAACAAGTACACAGATCGGAGCTGCATGGGCAGGAGATTATACCAGAAAAGATAGTGTATATGGATAGAGCACAGATGATGAAGGAAATCGAAATGCTACCCTTAGAAGATCTTTTAGTGATAGTAGAGATATATGTCGGTACAGACGTCTTAAACGGAGTGAAGCCATCTATAAAGAGAATTGGAGACACAATTGAAGTAAACTTAAATTTAAATCCCATAACAACGTTTTTAGAGGCGATGTTGATCCATTGTTTTTGCTTTTTTTCAACATCCGATTTCTTATCAAAGCTGTCTCTACAATAATCAGGAAGTAGAGATTGATCTAGGACAGGCTTCAAAAGGCTGCTTGCTGTCCATTCAAAACTACATTAGGTCTCGTTTCCCACCTCCAATTCCCCGTGTTGGAATGAGAGTCGATGTATTGGTATGTATTATTACCTCTACATTACTATGAATACATTAATGTCATTTTCTTTACTAGTTTGAATTGGAAGACTTCGAGGGAGCAGCCAGCAAACAGTATTTTCGTGGCACAATCACCAAAGCACATCGGTTGTTGAGACGGGGATTCCAAACACAACCAAACTCATTGGAAGTCACCCGCGAAGATGAAACAGAGGACAAGAAGTTTGAGATCAAAATCTTGTTCGACGACGGGGAAGAACATGTATGCAGAATTTTCAAGACTAAGATTAGATTTAATTAATAATATTGTTCCTTTATTACTTCAGGTGTTCACCTATCCTGACGAAGAAATATTCCTTGTGGCAGATAGCAAACTTTCGCCAAATGAGGAGAATGTCCGGTTATAATACTGCGCGCTAGGGTACTGTGGGAAGCCAGAAGAAGCGTAAAACTAATACGGTGCATGAGATCTCTACAAAATGATAATTTTCTTTTACATTCTGAAATAATAGCTATTCTGTATTGTCGCGCAACTGCCCACATTTGATGCACAAAGATGAACCACACACACCATATATTTTTAAAGTACATAGTTGAAGCGTCTATTAAAACATTGCATTGCACAATACTGTAGTGATGAATAGCGCTCTGTATCTGTCGACCAAGGCAAGCGTTCATAGCGCTTGCAGTGAATGACGCAACAACACATATTCTTGCTTTTCTATTTTTGCAGAGGCACACATGTCTAGACATGTCGTGATATCTAGCAGTGCGGCCTGTATAATCATTGGTGCGAAGGGGATGCTCATTCGCGTTGCTGCTGCTACTAGCTGCTGCTGCTGCTGCTGCCACTATATGTGTGTGTGTGTGTGTGTGTGTGTGTGTGTGTGTTGCATTGATTACATTGACTTTGGCAAAGCAGCACAACAACCAAAAATTATAATGAACATGTGCTCACGGCGTATAAATGACCCCCGAATGGAATCGCTGTACGTCTATGGGTGCGTGCATCGCATG
>ADNK01002820.1:0-2500 GCA_000320545.1 Bigelowiella natans CCMP2755 | reverse complement strand
ATAAGGAGGCCCGCGTTCTTATCCTAGGGCTTGATAATGCGGGGAAAACAACTATTCTGTACAAGCTCTATGCGCCTGACCAGGTAAAACCACGTGTAGTCGTTATCTCCTTAGCTGGGCTCATGTGTAGTTCGTGTGCTTTGCCTCTCTACCCGATTCCATAATAAGGAATCATGGGTTTTTTCTTCCTCCTTATCCTCGATGTCTCATATGCTTTGTTCCATTTTGCGGCGGCCTCAGTACTATTAGCTTTCAATGGGTGATTAACGTATCATCAAACCCTGCCCTCTCCTAGGTGCGGCGTACGACTCCCACCATCGGTTTCAACGTGGAATACGTACACTACAATAAGATAAAATTTGCCGTGTGGGACCTTGGGGGACAGACCAATATCCGGCCATACTGGAGGTGCTATTACGCAAATACTCATGCGATCATCTACGTGGTTGACAGTGCTGATAGTGAGAGGATGGCACTGGCAAAGAAAGAGCTGATGGCAATGCTGGCGGAGGAGGAGCTTAAGGATAGTGTACTTCTAGTCTTTGCTAACAAACAGGTTCGAGTATAAATTCTGTAAACTCTTGGCGAGGAGAAAGGAGGAAGGTGGAAGGGTGGGGGAAAGAGATATGTAACGTTACCATGTAGAAGGCCTCTTCATTTTACGCATCTATCTATCTCCCTTCGTATGTTTTCACGTAGGACCAAAAAGAGGCCCTTTCCGTTTCCGAGGTGTCTAAGCAGCTTGGGCTCACATCTCTCAAAGACAAGCAATGGCACATCGAGAAGTCTTCCGCAATAAAGAATATAGGACTGAAGGAGGGTCTTGAATGGCTGTCAAAAGCTATTAATGTTGAGTAGCAACGGCGCGCGGCATGCATGCATTTGTATCTGCCGTGTCCAAGAAGTAATTTTCTATGAGGTGATCGTTAGTAAAGGAGTTTAACTCGTATCAGAATGCATTCACTACTTGCGCCGCCGTCGATCGTCGTATCCGGAGTTATTTTGCGGCTACACTCTCGGCCAAGCGCTGATCAAAATACTTTATCTAGTTATCTCTAGAACGTAGTGGTTTGCGTAGCTCTTCCTCCGATCTATGAGGTGGCTGCGTACGTGTGTACATGTGCTAGTAGTGTGCTTCAATGAGCGTTGTGATGGTAGTTCATGTGCGCATGCATGTGGTACGTACGGCACAGATGTATGCCAGTGAAAGCGATATTGCTACTACTTACGACGTACGCCTTGCTGGCTGCTTAATTGTGCCAGTGTGGTTAGATGAGTACGATTCAAACTGTCTAGCTATCTAGCTATCGATTTTCATGTCGTAGCATGTGATCGCAGCAAACTCTCCTTCGCTAGTTCGTATCGGTATTGTTGCATTGCTCGATCAGCACAACAATGCATGCACATTTAGATTGACGTACGTGTGCTCGTTGCTAGCTTGCACAAATTACCTAGGCTAGCTAGGTACATGTGACTGTGTGTGTCTATGTGTGTGTGTGTGTGTGGGCGTGGGTTGTGGCAGCTAGCTAGCTAGCGCGCATCGCATGCACGCACAGCACACAGTATTCTATGCTGGATGACTTTACATTTGCCTCTGAAATCTCGCACGCGTCTGTGCTCCAGAAGCTAGCGCTGCACAATAAAAATACACATAGCTAGATAGCATACGCCTACATTTATTTAGATATCGCAAGCCTAGATATAATTTACAGCGTAGAAATTATTATGTCGCGCAAGTGAATAAGTGGACACAAGTTACTTTCAGAGTCGCTAGAAGGCGTATTAAAGTCTTTATTCTAAGCACATCACAGGAAGGTTAACTTCCCTTCCCATAGCATAGCCAACTTAACTTCTCCTCTCGTTATTTTAAAGTAAACTTTTCGGCTAAACAACTCACCACGCGCTTCATGCTTTTGCAGGCTCCATATACATAGTGCCAGCTCGAAGCTACACCAGCTTCGTAATGTCATCATTACCAGCCGCTGTGGCGCCTTGCTCTCTACTCAAATAGGCCCGTTTGGCAGCGTCAATAAGCACACGTTCGTTCTCTGCTCCTGTGTCCTTCACCATCTCGGCAAACCATCCCTTTTGCTTCTGCCCCCCCCCTCTGCTGCTGCTGCTGCTGCTGTCATTATCACCGCTGTCCCTTTCACGCTGAAGCAGCTCGAAAGGATCGCCTACCTCTACTACATGGCCCTTGTCAAGAACTACCACCTGTGTGTTGTGTACAGTATTAACCCCTCGCGCGCGCGCGCTCTCTCTCTCTCTTTCTCTCTCTCTCTCTTTCTCTCTCTCTCTCTTTCTCTCTCTCTCTCTTTCTCTCTTTCTCTCTCTCTATGTATATATACCTATCGTATGTGTGTATGTGTGTGTTTATTCTCATAAGCTATGTGACAAAGATAACCATCCGTGAACAAGTGTAACGCGTCTCTCCCTAAAGATGCTGTTTACCGTATCGACGTCGATAATAGTATTCAGCCGATGAGCGATAGTAATAACC
>ADNK01002821.1:60000-71975 GCA_000320545.1 Bigelowiella natans CCMP2755 | reverse complement strand
CAGGGAAAAGGGGATTTTCCCCCTGATCGATCGATTAGCGCCCATGTACCTACCGCCAAGGGAAAATCAAGGTCATTAAATTTACAATTTGTTTTTTTTTTCCGCCCCCCCCCCCCCTCAAACGTGAAGAAAGTCGGTATAATAAACCTTCTTTTATCAATACGAGACATTTATTATTGGACCTCCCGAGAAGGAGAAGAGGGCGATTAGCTTGGGATCCAAAGCCTGTCGGGCCCGAGAGCGGATGTGGAAAACACGGGGGGGAGGGCGGGGGGGGACTATTCCATGGATCAAAGTGCTGCTGTTCTTCAGCTGATCCCCACCAGCAAGGTATGATAAGACACCCAGACCGGGTTCCCTTTTCCGCCACAGAATCAAGTTTGCGCAAAATCAGAAATGGTAGTCGTGGTGGTAGTAGGAGGAGGAGTAGTAGTAGTTGCATCTCATGCGATATTCTACGTAAATATATATATATATATATATATATATATATATATATATATATATATATATGTATATTATTGTGTTATAGGAAACACTAATATAATTTAGAAGCTGCTGCCATTTCTCTCCTCCTCACACTCAAAACCACTTGGAAGTAGAAGCATGGTTGTCGTAATAGTTGCCATCCAACACTGCTTTAGGGAGAAGTACTACTGGACTGATATGGAGCATAAATACGCACAAGACCTTGGCGATAGGGAGAAAGCAGAGCTTGTTAGGTAATACCCGGGGGGGGGGGGGTTCTGAGACAAAACAGGTTATAGAATATGGGAGGGGGAAGATGAATTAGATCGTTTCATATGCATATTTATAATATATATATATATATATATATATGTATTCGATTATCCCTTTTCGACGGCATCTTGGAGAACATTAATGAACGGCGGTGCATGTTAACAAAGCAGCCACCACGGTTTAAATGGTGTATTATCATTGTCCACTGACCTAGAGAGCTGCCTTCTCGTTCGCAACTAGCACGGGCCCTGCTCTCATTTTCTATTTGCTTCTTCGAAAAGGACGGTCCGAGAGAAGATGAGCGCGACAGCGGATGGAAAACGCAAGATCGATGGCCTAACTAATCAGCAGATTCTATCGATGATAACAATGGGGGCGGGTGGGGGCAACGCCGCTCCAAGTGGACTTGTGGACGCGCACAAGGTCACAGCAGGTGATGATTCTGAAGTACTTGCTTTCCCCTCCGAGCTAGCAGGGGAGAACAAAGCGGAGATTGACAAGAGCATTGAGCAGCGCTTAGCGCAGGCCTCGATCAGTGGGGGGGCGGCATCTGTCACCAGGGATGAGGAGGAGGATAGCAAATCAAAGGTGTCATGATTACTTGCAAGGCCTTGAGTCTGATGAAAGGCAGATGCGTAGACTAAGGGTTAGATAGTCTTGTGGCCACTGCAAGTCAGCACCGTTTGTCATTGTTGATGCATGTGCGAATTATACGTACAGGCCGTGTGGACACATTTATTATTAAATGATCTATGCGTTGTCTGCTCTGTGTAATCTAGGTAATGTACATCACATCGTGTCGTAGTCGCATGCATGTATACGTGCGTAGCAGCCTGCGCAGATCTAGAGATGGCGTGAAAGTTTGCGCGATTTGTCTGCGTACGTTCTCACGGATGGCAATGCCTTAGATGAGCGTGTGCGCATGCACATGCGTGTGGCGCGTTGCGCTACATGTGAGTCACACGTGTGTAAGACGGAAGGAATGAACGCAATTGAAGCTACAATGTTGCATTGTTACCCTAATGATGTAGTTGTGCAATAAAGCAGCGCGGCTGCAGAGCTACTACGACAGAGCTCTTATGTTACAATAGACATACGTATATATGATATATATTATATATATTATATATTATATATACTGTGTCTATAGTTGTTGAATTTGTTTGTCTCTGTTATTGGATTGATAGGTATTGTGTGCTCGCTACAGCAGCTGTTTCATGTATTTAAAAGCATCGTGATATCAGCATTCTTTCGTCGATGGAATCGACATCGCTCGCTAGCTAGCTAGCGCCGTAAAACGCCATGCTAGCATGTGACATGCACATGTATCGTATGACAAGTAAGGGCATGTGCGTCATAATCATATGATACATGTGCGCGTCCGCATTATTAATTATTATTATGACGGCGATCGACTGCTGCATACATATATACGCGCTCGCCTCTGTTAGCTAGTCAGGTGAAGTACTAAACTATTTCTCCGAAATGCAAGTTAAGTATTGTATGTTGCCTGTTACAATTTAATCATGAGTAGCAACAATCAATAAGGTTTATTGGTACAAATTTTCATATCTAATGACGAAGGACTCAAACGTCCTGGACGTTCGTTATTTTTGTCGTTCATTTCAGGGACACTCAACTCAGGACCGAATGTTGAGATTCAAACGTTTATAGTTTATTGCACACTTGGTCCTTCCATGAACCTGTGAAAAAACCGATTCCCTGGACGAGCAACAGCGCACTGTTCAATCCGTCCCATATGAAAAGAATGGAGCTGATAATAGCTACCGTCAATAGGACTCCCTGCAGCTTCGAGTAGATACTTCCTCCACCTTCTCCCCCGCCACCTCTTCCAATGTTCGAGTAATCGAATGCGCCTGATTTATTTCCACCAGCAGCACCAGCTGTCCACGTTAATTCATATGTGCAAAGGAGGAAGAACATTGTTCCATACTCCAGCGCAAATCTTGCTTCAGGATTGTTGTAAGCCCACTTCAGAGGAGCGAGTGCTTGCGAGTGTCCGCTTTCGTAGGATACTTTGTTGATATAATCGCATGCCATGAACATCAAGACAGTAGCGGAAATGTCCAAGAAGTTCCATACTCCCAAGAAGATGGATGTGAGTTTGTCAACTTTCAAGATTACCAAGAAAATGAGCACAGTCCTGAATGCGAGGAGTGAAAATGTTCTATAGCATTCGTACGCGAAGTCCGCGTTGTGGCCTGTCCATGCAGCTGTATGCGTTACAAGGATATCCAAGAAAAATGATACAGCGAAGCAAATGACTGCAGGGCTCCATTGATCGTAGAAGTGGAGGACGAGTCCTGTGAAGAAGATAGCAACCCCAAAACTCTGGACAGCGAAAGCGTAGGCTGGGGTATCCTCTCCATCTTCGTAGGAACCTTTCTTGTTGGCCGGATGCGCTGATGTAGCCTGAAGTAGAATAATTTTCAAACGTTACAGCCGACTGAATTTACGAAATTTTATTGAATTGATGTTGGTAACAATGTCGCTTTGCATCGTGCTTCAGTTGATTGATACAAGTTCCAAAAAAAATGCTTATTCTTTCATTTCCCTGCTTGTAATTTGATCGATTATGTAAGCTTTTCTTTACACTAAAACTCTACCTCGTTTTGCTCAATAAGTTGTGCAGCTTTCTTTATTGGCAACGTGCGGGTCTCTGCACCAGCCACTTCGTGTGTGAAGTTGAAATCCATGTGTTCAAGGGTGATTTGTTTTTCATCTGCCCTATGGTTTGACAGAGCAGAAACTGTTTCAAATCCTCCACTACCAAGGAATAAAACAAGGGCTGCTAGAGATAGCATTATGGTGTGTATTATTGGCTAGCGCCCGCTCGCAAGGGTTCAATTGGGGGAGCTTGCAAGTCGAGTAAGTTATAACTCAATGCAATTTTGATTCAGAAAGATAAAATATCTCCAACATATATAAAATAGAAAAATACCCTGTATTCTCATGCATAAAAATATATTCAGAAAACTAATGCTATGAAATGGGCGGTAAGTTTTCCTTAAAGAATCAACTTTGAATCTTATTAATCCATTTTCGTAAAATCGCGGCCTTGACAAAACTACAAGATTAGACTGCAAAAAATCATTCCCCGCATTAATCCCGTAATTTGTTCAAGCCATTTGCATGAAATGGAGATGTGCTGGGATGGTAGCGACTCAAAACACAAGGGATAATTAAGACTTTCAATTTAACGATTTGAACAAATAAAGTCGTACATAAAGGCTAAATATGGTCCTACTACTTGTCGTTTATAAAAATATAACTAAAATATAATAATACTTTCTATTCAATTTTGTCTATGTAGCTAAAGACAATCTGACGAAAATGAATAACCAAATCCATGAACAGAGACACAGAATGATCCGCAATTAGTACCAAAATACGCACGGCTTTATTCCCAATGGAATGATCAGGAATGATAGTTTGAATATTTACGTGGAATCATCTAATACGCACCTAGTTTTCTAAATGTCCACAGTATTCACAGGATTAATAAAAATAGGAATGTAAAACCGCATGCGTTTATGATATTTTATACCCCCCGAGAAGAGAAATTGGTACCTAAAGCCCGCACCACCATTTTCCTGAAAAAAAGTCCCAAAAATATCGCGTCTTCGGTGCTCTACCGAAGCTTCGACGTGCCCCCTCTCCTCACCCTTCCTTCTGCAGCTACGGCATCCTGCTGATTGCGATCTGTGCGGAAATCGTAGCGTGCGTGTCTATTATCACGCATTCATCATAATTTTGGTCCTTTGTACCTGATCTGCCGTTGGTTTGCCATTGTTAAGTGCACGTCCCAAAACGCTGTAGTGCTTCGCAGTAAACCGATCTTGTGCGGAGGAATCCATTTATGTCCATTTTCACGCAATTTCCGAAACATGTAGCATCAGGAGGCTATTTGCCCCGCCCGACGAAGGTATGAAAAGTCTTTATGCATCCGAAATTAAATTTGAGTATATTCTTCCCACAGAAAGAACAAGAAACACCTGGGAAAGGCCAGGAGTCCGTCTGGAGCTATCCCCGACCGCCAGTATGCAAGGAGGCAAAGGGCAGAAAAGTAGGCACTTTTCGTGGCTCATTCGTTTTATAGTTATAACATAGCAAACAATTTTAGTTGCTCCGCTGCAGCTTTAATTTTGCAAACAAAAAATTAGGTGACTGTAAAAATTGGGGAAACAATCATCGCCGAAACAGAGCGAGCGTGGAGGTGAGAAATATATGTATTTTCATATTATTACAATAATATGCACCAGTGATCTTGGGGTACTTAAGAAAAGTTCTGACAGGATGATGGAAGAGAGCCATCCTCCAACATGGTACATCCCGAAGGAGGATATCAAAATGGATTTCCTCAAACCTAGTCAGGCATTGAAAACAACTTGCGAATTCAAGGGCCAGGTACGTTCTGTTCAATTCGTACATACCAAATTATAGAAACAAAGGATGCAGAATATTGGATATGTCTTTCTGAGGATCAACGTTGCTACTTTATAGGCGGTTTACTATGATGTCAAGGTGAAAAACAAGCTTGCGAAGATGGTTGCATGGACCTATCCCAAACCTGAGGATGACCAATCGGTCGCAAGTTTACGCTATGTTTTTTGAAATTATATATAAATTTGTGACAACTTGATCCATTTATTCTGGACAGTGCATCAAAGAAAAATTTGCTTTCTACCTGCAACGCGGAGTTGACGCTTGGGTTGATGGAGTGAAAGCAAAGCCACAAGAGGGAGATTTTTATGGGGGCTGGATTACTCCTGACATAGTTGGCCCATTCAAGGGTGGCCCTGGGACAAGATTTTGGTGACAAATGTATCATTTATCCTTTGTTAAGAAGACCTTTCGTTTAATTCTTGCAAATTGCTGGTTCAGCAATTATGACTTTTGCCATCGCCACATGCATAATGAAGCACAGCTTGCGAGAAAATCTGTGAAAGCTTGCAAATAGGCTTGCAGGGCCGAGAACCAGACAAAGCAGTCACGCAATACTTGTATATGCTCTATGTGTGCGGGTTGACTTGTGGCTGATGCTGGGATGATCGATATTGGGGACACACAAGGCAATGCTACGACACGTACGCTACAACATCAAAAACCATATTCACGCACACTGTCGACTGCATGCTATGCGGTTGCGCCTGATAATCCTGTAGGAAACTTGTTTCACATTAGCGAGTATTGTAGCCGTAACTATGTATCTATTACAACGCATAAGTGTACAATAAGAGCGCAGCATGTGTCGGATATCTTCAGCACCAAAGGGCGTGTACAAATCACCAGGTGCCATGGTGCAATCGGTGCAATGCGCGCGTTCTAAAAAAATGCACGAGCACGCCAAGTGTTAGGTATAATAGCAATTACAATATTGTAGCTGTAAATAACCGGCGTAAATGAATGCGATGATGAGTGGCAGACAATGTTATATCGCGGCGTGCTATGCACATTAATGCCTGCAATTACTTTCTTCTCGCATCCAATATTGCCTTTCGAATCTCTGGATCACTTGTATCTTCAGCAGGGGTGCGACCTTTTCTATCCAAAACAATAGTACTTGCACCGTGACGAAGTAGAACATCCACAGCCTTTCCATGAAGCTTAAAGGCAGCAAAGTGGAGTGGATACTGCTGCTTGATATTTGGAATATTCGGATCGGCACCGGCGTCCAGAAGCATCTCCAACACATGAAGATGGCCACCACGACTAGCTCGATTAACTGCCGTAGCCCCTATATATCCTCGTTTATTCAAATCAACCCCAGCTTCAATCAAGACTTTTACGCAATCAGCATGCCCTTTCTCTACCGCCCAAATCAATGCAGAGTTCTGACCCTCTTCTGCTGCATTCAAAGCCTCTCTTGATATTGTTTTGAGAGTCTTTGCGTCGCCATTAGCCGCTGCTATTGTGGATTTTGTTTTAGGAGCTTCAGGGGGTTGATACTTTACCAGAGGTCCTGCATTGGGGCCGGTAATCTCAAACTTTTTCCACAGGATGTGCGGCAGGAGATGGAGGCCCTCGACGACAATATCGGCACCTTCGTCGCTTTTGCCCTCAACGTAGCGCCTTCCAGAATCTACCAAAGCTGTCGTCGCCCCAACTGACTTGCCGAATACTACGTCGTTCGTGGGACTGTCACCTACCATTAGAATCCCAGGTCCCAGCGGTACATTCCACTTCTTGGCAATAGCCTCTAATGCACCTGGCTCGGGTTTCGCAGGCACCTCATCATCCCGACTATAGGCCGGATTGAACTGGGGAAGTCCTAAAGGCTCCCAAAGCTTTGTGTGGAAATGGTCGACAGTGAGCTTTGTATTGCGCGTGACCAAGGCAGTGCGAATTCCGTGGAACTGCAACCAACGGGCAAGTTCGATTGCCCCTGACTCAAGCTGGAGCGTGCGGCGCCCTTCAGCTTCCATCTCATCAATTACTGCATTCGCTGCTTTTGCTTTCTCAGGGGTCATTTTTTTGATAGCTTCAAGAATATCCTCTGATGGGTCTACGCCGCAGCGTGAGTACATTTCCTTGAAATCGAGATTAGGTATAGTCAGTGTCCCGTCCAGATCGAATACGACGCCCCTCAAAACTGGGCGCCGCTGTGCAGAAGTTTGCGCTCCACGCCGGACTCCCATTTTTCCGGGGCGGCAGCCACAGAAGGATCTTGCCTTTGATAACCCAGCACCCATGGTCGAACTGTGGGGGTGTTGGTGGCAGGTCACGTATCTGCCTACCACGGGGTCATACTCCGAGATTGTCCTGACGCTGTTATGAAACGCCCTCTAAATCAAGCTCACTGCGTTTACCTTTTTTGTTCTACGATTTTCCGATGACGCAGATGAAAAATGCCCTGATTTTTTTACAATGTTGTCAGATTTCGGAATGGTGCGAGAAGGGGCTTCCGGGGGTTGTAGAGGGGTTTCTTTCGGTTCCGAAGGGAGGGAGCAATCGCATCGACTATGAAACTGGAACGGTTAACAGTTGTACCAATGTTTATGTTCTCAGCCGGTTTTGGAACTGCAGCTGAAATGTGAACTTAACGGCTTGGCCTCCCTGAAGCTGGATGCAACAACTAGGCTCAATGTGAAGGTGTCGTTCCCGAGCTAGCGACACGATACATCCCTGTTACCATGCGTTGTTGATGGCGGTATGTAGTATATTCGTTGACCAAGTTGCACCTCAGGTCCGCTTCCCAAATGGGGACGTGCACGAGAACATCTGGGTTGATCGAAAAGAGGTGTCTAGAGTTGCACCACTTCATCGTTTAGATTCTATTTTAACGTAAACTGTCCCGTGTTCTCAAACATTGAATCATCAGGAGGTGGACGTTCCAGGTTCTAAAGGAACGGTATACAAAGATGTTGTAAAAATTCTTTGTCCAAATTTATCAATACCTTCATTCCACCGATGATTTTCCCCCGAGGGAGGGCAAGTTGTTTTTGTCCGTATTTCCGGAGAGTGTCAGGAGGCCTGTTTCCGTCTGGAGAAATTTCTAGATGATCATGATCCATAGGCATCTCGTTCCTTTCTTTTCCTCATGCTATTGTCCGTATTAGGTCAACCTTATTATCAAGCCGAAAGGATCGAAGCAGCATGCCACGTAAGCAAAGCAAAACCAATGCCCCGTCCGTTCCCTGCCCATTTTGCCACGGCGATTTTCAGCTTCTTAAATGTCAACTCGCATGGGATTTATTTTTATTTTTCTACACCAGCATAAAGTTCGAAGGAAAAGAATATCCAGATTACGAGCAGAAGGATGTAAGAGATGTAGAGATGTTAAATAGAAAGGATGCACACCAATCTTTAGAATCTAAGCAGTTTGATTTGCTGACTCTTGTGCCATTTTCATTCATTTATTTAATTTGCCCCCCCCAAAAAAGACCGACTGGAAGACGTACGCCTATCTCGACTGTCGTGGGTTGGAGGTGCGCGCCCTTAGATAAGTGATGATTGTACCATGACCATGATCAGCATTTCTGAACGATATTTATTCATGTGCATTGAGTATATTCATTGATTCTTTTTCGCTGGGATAACGTGCAGATCACAGATTGGATTGTCCACGCTGAGGGTTTCACGGCAGAGACGCCCTCTGGAGAATGTGTTGACGACATCGACTTTGAGGATGGTATTTATTCTTTCAATCTTTTTTCAAAGCTCCCTAAGAAACATTATTTGTTTGTGAGGTGAATACTATGGATACGATGAGAAGGCGGAAACCGAGACTAGTATTCTCAATATCGAAACGAGGGTACCCTCCAACATTTTCCCGCAAACACGTACACATATACACAACATATTAGCTATTACACTAGCAAGGACACAGGATAGCGCACAATTATGTAAAAACTAAACTCGCATATATCATATTATCTAACATTTAACTGTCTATTCATGGGCATGCATATCTTATGCAAAAAAAATGGATAATGAAAGACTGAGAAAGAAAAGAAAGTGGGGAGAAAGGGGATAAGAGAGAACTATAGGCGCAACTTCGAATTTTCGCTGAATATTTCTCGTTCGAGACAAGGATTCATCATAGAACAAAATATTTTATTAAAGGTTATTAAAGCTTCTAAAAGTGGAGGTGGAAAGCGAAGGGCTGGCAAGAAAAAATAAACCACCAGGTTCGGAAACGTACATATCCCAATTAATCAGAGTTTCCCGTAGTACACTGTTCCTCTTTGTTATTTCAGTTATCTTCAAGGGCAGCAAAAAATACTACATTTGTCGTGTGTTCTATTTCTAAATACCTTTAACATGTAAGCATTATGTCTGACGCAGTAGCGCCCGCAGTTAGCTGTCTCCCCGGAAACAAGTAGAATAGCATTCACTCTTTCAATTTCTCGCCAGTATGTATTGCAGGCATGCCATTTGCGGTGCACACGTGCTGCTCATCGTAGAGGTGCGCTTTTAGAACTGTGTGTCCATGCTACCTTTATGTGATATACTCGCATCGCATTTTGTTCATGCATGACGGCCTGATGGATACTAGCATAGCTACCGCTGCCGGCAGTGCCGCCGTGCATAATATGTATATACAACGTAATGTATATAATATGCATAGTATAATAGTTTTTGGTGAAATATTATGTTACAATACATACATACACGTACTTGTATATATACACATATATCATGCAATTGTAATCATCACTGTGTCCTCTATTGTGCAAGATCGACCATGCATGATGGGCTTATTGCAGCAAGATACGTGCTGCATATACGTGCCGTGGGTACAGGTAAGCATTATAATAGCTAGATAGCTGCGCTGCACCACGATATTAATAGGATTTTCTTTAATATTTTAATGAAGCACTTTCTATGTTTAATCAAGCACTTTCTATGTTTTAATGGACATGTGCATAGCCTCGCTGCCTGTCATAGCCAGTGCATGGCCGTATGCTAAAAGCGCGGGTAGTAAGCATGGGATGATCGCAGCAAATGCAAATGTTGGCTCCAAATCTCCACATGCGAATGATTCTATTTGCAATACCTCTTTAATTATGAAGCTTTAAGTTTCTGGGCTTCTTTTTCATTCCTATTTTCCTTAAGTCTCTTTACATGATACCGAGCCCAGTTGAAATCTAGGTAGAAGGCGTAGAATCCTCCTAGCTTGCAGAAAACCCATCCTTTTGGGTTTGTCCATCCTTTATACACGATGAAACTCCAAATAGGAGTTCTTATCATTAGTATTGTCAGCAAACAGAAAAAATGTGTAAGTCTGCCCTTAAATTGATAAAGGCGTAGGATCATCGGATTCTCGTCTCCGTAATTATTGAGAACAAATGCCCGCCCTAAATGCTCCCAGTTGCTGATCGCTGGATAGCACTCTGTTGACCAGGTCATATACATATATCCATACCTAATTAAGTCGGAGAAAAACGAATTTTTACATTTATCATTTACATTTGAATTTTAAACTTATGTTAACTCAACCCGTAGTTGAGAAACCGAAGTGTTACAACAATTCCAGCAGCGATAATGTGGTGAATCAGGAGCGAGAAAGGCACAGTAGCCTTGTAGAAAGCCTTGTGCAACACTATATCAAGAAATAGTATTGCAAGGAAGAACAGCATGAAATCGTCTGTTGTATAATCGCCAAGATGAGCTTTGGGAATATCCACACGCCAGTTCATAGCTGGGATAAAAGATTGTCGCTGATGAAGCATGGAATCCCGTCCAGACCATTTTGATTGAAGAACGGGTTCATATGCTAAATATAACAGGGAATCAGTCGAGATTGCATGGAAAATCAAACTGCCGAGGCAGTAAGGATTTGGACCGCATTACTTAGGCTATCTCACCTTTGTACATCCCTCGAAAGCCAATGAATGTGAAAGCAGTGGAGGTAGCTAATCGCCAGAAGAAATACAACTCCGGCACAGCGGAAACAGCATACTTCTTTTTGTCCATCTTGCTTTCCACCTGCCAGCAGTCATCGGGTTATATCATAATTCGCGATTCTCACTGGAGAATTGCGGATGTGGCTCATGCAGGCATGCTTCCGCACAAGCTCTCGGAGCTTTCTGTACCACTTCGGAAAATTCCCCGAGACTCCAATTAGACTTCCATCGACTTCCTAACCCCTTCTTAACGCATGAACAACAGACGGCTAACGCCGGTGGAAGGGGCAACTGTGCTGGGGTCTGAGGATATTTAGGAAAAAGATATACGAATATATCAGGTGATATACGATATGCGACATGTTATATTGTCATCAAAACACAGAAAATACCCGTTGTTACCCTGCCGGCTAGATCGAAGGAACTCTGCGAGTTCTTCTGGTTGTCTCAGGGATTGAAACCAACCAAAAAAATTCAGATGTTTTTCGAGTGAAATCCTGAAATCCATCGAGCATCGTATTGTCGAACACTAACCCTAAATATCTTGTCGAATCTGGAAAAGGAAGGCCTTTGTTTCCATGTGACAAGCAATGACGGATTTCAAGCCACAGCCGGATCGTGTGGCTTGTGCCCGGTCGCGATTTTCTTCTCAGAAAAGATAAACAGCCCGATTCTTCTCCCTGCGACTTGAAACGAAATAAGACGTTAGGAAAAATCATGCGGCACATTTCCCTCAAGTTCGTTGTCAGCTTCAAGAGATGTAGTACTACGTGGCTGTAATTTGGCCTTACATAAATAAGACATAAGAATGGTGATGTCTTTTGTATAAAATGCCTTACATCATGGACCGATTGTGACTTTCTC